>JBBPJU010000015.1:0-76180 GCA_038088875.1 Austroboletus festivus | reverse complement strand
ATAACATGAGCGCGGCGAGGAATGACAAAGCGCGGCGAGAAAGGTGGGAAAAAGAGGAGCGCGGGGCCACAAGAAGCGCGCGGGAATAAATGTGCATCCGTAGCATCATACGACATGACACCGTTCCTATGCGTAACATCAAGCACTGGCCGTGGCACCGAATCGCCGCTGCGGTTATAGAGGTCGGACATAAGTACCATGAGGAAGTTATCCCTCTCGGTATCCGCATGTCGCGTTATGAGATTGAACTCAGTCCTATGATTCAATTTAAAGATAGCATTACAAATCAAATTCGCTCTAATTGCATGAAACAATCAACGAGAATGCGGTGACATATGACACAGCACTGCTTCTGGAGACGACTTGGTGAGTTCATCCACGATGTACAAGACGAGTTTCGCAAGGCTATCCATGATCATTTAACATTTGCATTCATCGGGCTTGCAAGCGCAGCTGTCAACGCCGTGTAAGCACCAGCATGCCATTCGCTCGACTAACGAGGCAACAGTCAAGACTTACGCATCACCGCACTTGCAGGTGTTGACGCCGCATGTACCGGCTTCGTTGACGAGGATGGTGTTAACCTGTAGGAAGGGTTTCGTGAGCGGGCACACGCACCACTCGACAGCGCGGGGAACACGTACAGTTTGCATGATGAGTGTGTTGTGTTTAGAGATCAAGTGATGATGCTGGAGGACGACGAACCCAAAGGGTCCCTCTTTTATACCCCACCACGGCAAAAGGGTCGCCAAGTCCAGCAACCAATGATCGTAAGCATTTGTCCTCCAGAAATTCGCGCATGTATCCAAAAAATGCCTCAGGATCCAGCGGCCATGTACGGTCACTACGTGTTCCGTGGGGTCGAACTCGATGCCGGATTTAGCCCATCGGCCGATAATTGTGTTGTGAAAGTGCCTGTCCTCCAAGAAATGGCTCATGCATTCACATGGAGCAAGTTCAATAAAACTAAAGATGGAAGTATCGTACTGATATGTCTTATATTCCCTGGTTGGCTTGTCATACAAGTGTATTTTCCTCATCAAATCCCTTGGGGAGATCAGACAGTCGAGACAAGGAAATCCGTAAGTAGATGTACATAGATGGACCCATCTACCAACTGCCGTCACGAGGTAGGGATGAAATGATCCGAAATTTTAGAATAGATGAGTACAGCCATCCGCCCTGTATTTTTCCCAGACTTACAGACTTGGTGCATCTTCAGTGGTGTCGCGAGATAGAGGAGGTGAGAAAGTGAGATCAAATGCTACTGCTGATAGTATATTTCCAGGCCGATATAGTCAAATGAGTACATGAAACGAAGGATGGAGATTGAGTGGAGTTAGCCTACCTTGAGCTCATCGGAGCTTTATCCAAACTCGTTTTGAGACTCTTTCCCTCTACATATCAGGTACTCCGAGCCAAAAAGAAGTTTTGCCCATGCCCAGTGCCTGGTTGATATACGAATGAGTCTTTATGATGCCGAGGATGTCTCGTCCATAGAGAAAGCCCTGGAAAGGTTGGGTTATTCCACAATAATATTGTCTCTATTTTTCCGGCTCCTGGGCTACCTCATGCCAGGTTATGCGCCATGGCATCTCAATCGAGCAGGGCACGAGACGTTACTATCATCAAATCCGACCCCACGGAACACGTAATGTTGCATGTGTAACCAGCAGATGAGGCATTTTTTGGATACATGCGCGATTTCTTGGAGGACGAGCGCTTATACGGTCGGTGGCCATTGGCTGATGGACTTGGTGACCCTTTTGTTATGGTGAGGTATAAAAAGAGAGACTCTTTGGGTTCGTCGTCCTCCAGCATCATCACTTGATCTCTAAACACAACACACTCATCATGCAAACTGTACGTGTTCCCCGCGCTGTCGAGTGGTGCGTGTGTCCGCTCACGAAACCCTTTCCTACAGGTTAACACCATCCTCGTCAACGAAGCCGGTACATGCGGCGTCAACACCTGCAAGTGCGGTGACTCGTAAGCCTTGTCCCGTCGGATGACCGAGTGATATGCTGACGCTTACACGACGTTGACAGTTGCGCTTGCAAGTCCGGTGAATGCAAGTGCTAAATAATCCTAGATAGCCTTGCGAAGCTCGTCTTGTGCATCGTGGATGAGCTCATCGTAGCCTTTGTATTGTCAATGTATGCCGCCCTTGGTCGTTCCGAAGCTATGTGAAGTAAATCTATTATGCGAATGTTGTCTAGGTCCGACCTGGTGTGAGGTTGGAGCGTCGATCAGTAAGTGACTGGTCGTTAACATGGCGAGGCCCCATTGATCATCTGTAAGCACAAGCTATCGTCTTCAAGTTAGGTCTGTGTGCATGAGTCTGAACAGTAAAGGTCGCCTGCCACACTTTGGGTATGTATCGAAACGGTCTCAACACTTGTCTTTTCATGCTCCTGTCTCCATGGGGGAGTCGCAGATATATCGAACAACATGGTCTGACCTGCTAGAAAGCAGAGGAGAGGTAAGCGAGGGAAGTAGCGGAGACTCTGGCATCGAGAAGAACTTGTCCCGTCATCGGAACCTGAAAAGCAGCATTCACGTGCGGATGTTTGGCTAATAGGGCCTTAGGATGGACTACCAAGGATCACATTACCATTCATGATCAGGTAAATTTCCACATACCTTCGAATCGCATCTTCCCTAAGCAAGACGCGAGCGGTGTACGACGAACAAGGTCACTAGATAACTTACTGGCAACGGCCGTGGGGGGCGTTAGCAAAGTAGGAATCTCTGCAGTAACGTGACGCTATTAGTATCCGTGCTCCGGTAGTGCGGTAAACCATGAAGAATAAACCTGAGAGCATTCCGTAAGTGATCCTCTTCCTATAAACAGGCCAGAGGCATCTTGCGTTGTTGTGCTTACTGTGAATAATTAGCCCCAACCAAGATAAAATGAACGTGGTTCCACTACCGCTTTTCGATTAATTGGATTGGAACGCTTTAAACCCAAGTTCCCTGTGTAGCTTGCCGATACAGGCAAAGTAGAGCCGAGTTGGTGGACTGGCTGGCAACAAAGCCTGACTACCATATGAGCCACCCTGTGTACGGTGAGGCTACCAGCCACGACCCTGCCATTGCCCAGGCCTTTTGCCCATCCTGATCCCGCCGGCACAGCCGAAGCACCTATCACGGGCTCTTACTTTATTCGTGCAAATAACGGTATCCATACAAAGAGCCGCGCATCAACTTCCATGAGGCGTGTACTTGCGCCGGGAACCCAAGTCGAAGCAAGGATATAAGGCGGTGCTTAAGGGGTACATGGCTCAGTAAAAAGGTACGAAATTGAGGCCCGTCAAAGCACTGTTTATGATAGATATGTCCCTAAATCTAGGCATCATACGCTACTGGTGTCGTAAAGATTATGACTTGTCTGATAAAGGAAAAAATCTGCCAGGCGTGCTACACCTCAGCGAGGGCGATCTGACTGGTGGTGCGTCCAGTGACCCTGGGCCCACGCCAACTTAAAGAGTTGAATTGACTTTCTGGAGTACCGCTTAGAGACAGGTAAAGGCGAATTATGTGAGCAGAGCTTTAGATATAGTTCAGGAGTCAGTTTGAAACACATGCAGCCATCACATCCAATTCCAGCGACCAAGTGAACCCAGAGTCTGAATCATTCCTCACATAAACCACGTCATTCTGCCGATTGCCCTCCCGAGCGTGTTATTACGCCCCTTCTTTTTCCAATATATTCGATACGTCGATTATATGTGATCGAATTTTGACGGTCGGTCTGATTTGGCTCGCCGATCGGTGGATAGATGTACTGTACATACATATTCCGAATACGTATGAGACCAATACGGTGACGGTCGGCCTCGATAGTGGCCCGGACAAAAGCATTCTCGGGCTATTTGCCGGACGACATTACCTACCTAGATGGCCCATGGTCCACGACCGAGGACACCGAGTTCGCCATGACTCCGAAGGACGTCGGATCGTCGCGTGTCCTACCCGGGTCGGTTCGTCCACATTCCTTTTCGTATCTACCTATCCTATTCGAGCTACAGAATATCATGATGATGGCTCGACCGGACTGGGACAACGTACCAAAAAATTTCTCATGTGCACTCTATATCCAACTGAAATGAAAGAGGAGTCCTGTAGTACTACGGACGGAGAGTCTAGAATCTAGATTCACTTGGCCAAAACTTGGGTCCTATGATGGAGCGTCTTACTCATAGCATGACATATACTACCACTTGGAAATTAAATGACGTTGGGGCTCGCTCATTCACCGAAATCACAAGTAAGATATTGCATAGGAGTGATTCGGAAACTCGATGTCGTTCTCGTACACCTAGTAGAGCATCTAATAACGTCTTGGCTACAAGAGATAAACGACTCAGTCTTGTAAGTACTGATATCAGCAATATTACGACTACACATATCTATTCATAAATATGAAACATGCGAGGCATGTGATGAAGGCTACCATCGTTCCGCAAAAAAAAAAAATGTCAACAAGAGGGACACGGCGAGAGGGCATCGTCTTTTTTTAAAAAAAAGGCGGGGGCATAGACGAGCACGTAAGTGGATAAGTGGAGCTGACCGGATTATAAAACAAGACCAAGGATATGTATAAGACTGCCCATAGATGCATGTTGGATTTGGTATGGTGGTGTTGCGCGTTTAACAAGACCGAACTCTTATAAATAACTGACATGCGTTGATTTAAATGACGCTGAGTTTCTCGAGATGGCTAGTTAGAATGCCTTCGCGTACGCCCGAAAGCACAGCTTGCGTGGCTTTCGTGTCCTAGACAAACTGTCAATGATCAAAACAGACCGCAAAGAAGGATCATACGATGGCAGACGTTTGGTGAACGAAAAAGGTGCGAGGTTTAGGCGACAATCGTTTCTGTTATCGAGCGGGATGGTCAATATCTGCATCAGAAAAGAAGCAGCCGAGGATAACGACATACGTGATATGCACGGAACTTCTCACAGAAGTCTGAAATGACAGCGCTTGAGCAAGGCAGAAATAAATATTTCACATAATACGTACACTTGACGACATGCTCCGAATCGTTGGGGCGCGAGCCATAACTGGACACGAATGTCTTCACTTGGACGTTTGATTTGAGCGTTGCCTCCAAGATATCCATCTTGTTCAAAAAGAGGATGATGTTGGCACGTGCAAGCAAGCGATTCGAGCAAATTTCCTTCCACAAGTTGATCGAGTCCTCCTGTTGGTTGTTGTGAGCGATGGCCAAGACGACGAGCAGATAACACGGAGGCGTACAAGTCGGTTCGTCATTCTGTCCTCATCGAGCACCTGGTTGAATAATAGCGGGGCAAGGAATATGATCGCTTGAACTATACGTCCCGATCAGAAGATTGTCATATGGAAAGTAGACGATCAACGGACCATCGTCAAAATAGGGCACCCATTGATGCCTCGATCCACGGCTACCGCCTACGTCATATACGTACCACTCCGAACCTGAGATCGGGGTAAGCCAAGGAACACGTAAGGATTGGATGGCACATACTGTCGTCCACGACGAATCGATGCTCCTCTACCCCGAATGTCCTGAGCCTAGCTCGTACAATATCATCTGAAAAGGCATGTTAGAGCTGGAATGCCCGAATGTCGGGATGCGAACCTATATCAGGTTTCCACCCAGGTTGGCCAATCCGCATGATATCGTTTAAAAAGAATCCGGCGCTATGCTCGAGAAAGACACCTTTGCGCCTTAGAAGGGCCTGGACGGCGGGGTCCACCCACAGGGAATGAATGTCTGGAGCCAGTGCTTCCAGAAGAGGTGTTGGGTCAGAGGGATGGGGACGGGAGTTACGTACGGCTTGCTTTCCTGATACAGAGGGGGGTCGAGGATCGATGGGCTGTGCTAACGAGCCATCGGCGGAGACATCGTCGGAAGAATCCGAGGAATGGCGTAGTGAGCCCGTGACACGCTCCAAAATGGACTTCCAGGCGCCACCTGCGCGGACACAGATCTCGCCATTCCCAAACAGAAATCCGTTGGCGGCTTGGTCTCCGACACCCGAAGCCCATTTTGTCCAGCCGCAGGATGATGGGAGGGGTGGGGATGCACCACCGAACTCGGGAAGGAGTTGGCGCGCCAAGTTTGTCTCTACGCTAAGGAGAGGAAGTAGTCGGAGCCGAAGCGCCGAATGTGCGGGCGTCAAAGGAGGGTCGACAGAAGCCTCAAATGAAGGCTTGCTGGGAGAGCCAGATGTGATGGCGGGAAAGGAGGAGGAGGAGGAACCAGGGACGCTGGTGCGCGTGAAGGAAGGGCCTGCGGAAGAGGACTGGTCGCCAGGAGGCGTGGGTAATGCGGAAGAAGAAGAAGGTTGAGCACGGAGATTAGGATAGGAGGAGCGAGGAGGAAGCGCTTGTGAGTCGAGCTCGTCTTCGATTGTAGCAAGAAGTCTCTTAACGGAACTATGCGAGCATGAGTGAGGAAAGACTTGGTAACGATTGAGTAGGACCTACCCGATGAGATTGAGCTGTATGATGATCTTCCATATTGGAATCTCGCTATGGAAGTAAGTGGGGCAGAACGCAAGCTGAAAGTCTGGAAAGAGAGATAAACGAGGAAAGGGCGGGAAAAGGAAAGAGACGCGCACTTCTAAGCATGGTTGACTTGCCAGACTCGGCTTGGCCTGTGGGCAGGACATGAGGCAAGTTGAGATGGAAGTGAGAATGACTAACCGAGAAGGAGGACTTTGATGGCCTTTTTGCGCTTCTCGTATTGTTTCCTAGCTCTCTCGATGCTTTCATCGATTTCTCTTGAGATCCTGCTGGCTTCCTGTTGCTGTGCGATGCGCGCCTGTTTCTCTTCTGGAGATTCGTTTGGTGGTGGTCTGAATATCGCTGACCAGGAATCATCCTGAATGGCAGACTTTGTGGATAACTTTTCGAGGGATGTTCGATAGGTGATCATGACGGAGACGTAAAGGAACGAGAGGATACGTTTGGACAAGGGAGTAGTAATAAGGAATCCTACTCGCCAAATTAGGTTGAATTAGTCATCGCAAATCGAGATCTCTTTTACCGGACCCGTCCTCACAGCTCAGCTTGGTTACGGGTCCACCCAAGATCACTTTGTAATTCGATACACAGGTCTTCTTATCAACCCCCCCCCCCGTTCTCAACGCAAATCTCTTGGATACTGTCTAGAAATGCGATACTAACATACGCCACCTACGACGTCGTGATTTACTTTTTTGATGTCCCTTGCGTCTGTTAGCTCGAACCAAGAACAGCAAACTACACTAATTAACATATTTCCCCCGCACTGAAACACACTCGCCTAACCAGCCGCGCCAGTGTACGTCGAATCACCCAACCCATATCATAGGACCCTGACCGAGGCGGTGTTAGCGCACTTACTTTGAACCAGAAAAGTCGTCAGGCAACATTGTGGTTAATTCACTTGCTGCTCGACCCTGGTATACCCTGCATCTTGCATCGTTTAGCAGCCGCTCATCACAGCGCTTGGACGACCGAAGAAGACGGACATTCAACCTAATATCATTAGCTCTTCCTGATATAATCGTTTTGGTTCAACCCCAAGGGGTTTCGCTAAATGATAGCCATAGTGTACTGTATGTATTGTCCTTCCCCACTACTAACATGCAATCGGGAACCACACATCCGATATGATCTGCCAAGATCAGATACCATGAGTGGATCCGCACGATTACTGCCCTGCCCGCGACATCCATCTTTGTCGTCACGTTCACAGCCTCATCCCAAGGTACGTGGCTCAAATCACAGCGCCAGCTTTCGGTCAACCGTGGGAACCTAAACGAGTTTCTTGTGACAGCTTGGACTGACCAAGGATATGGAATCCAACGATCTTCATATGGAATGAATAAATTGTTAAATCCGGCAGATGTTGACGTCGGCTAGTCACAAGTCTCGTTCAAATGCCGAGAGATGAAGTCCTCGTTGCAGTACAGGATGGATCCAAAAATACACATGCGAACTTGAACGAAGCAGAACAAACTTCGTCAAGTTAGTGCAATGGAACCAATCTCCGACCTGCCAAAAAAAAACTTGGATTTGAGCTAGCTCTGCTGCCGCGTGACCGACTGTCCGACATCGTCATGTCGGGCACGCATTATTGCAAAACGATACAATGGGCCAGGTAGACCACAATGTAGCGGACGAGGCAATTGGTGACCAAGTTGCCCTGACTCACTGACCTAACTTGCTGCTTATTGGGCCGACATCGACCAGCGGATGCGCTTGGCAAATGACGACTTATCGGCCTTTCTCTTATTCCGACGTCTCACTATGTAATTCCATCCTTACCGATTTCATCTCGGGTAAATGCCGTATGTAGACCTAAATGGATGACGATGTTGAACACTATGCCACATGGCCACCTGACTATGTATGCAGGTACGTATGAGATGAGTCGAATTCTGAGCATCATACTTAACCCATCGGAATGGTGCAGTCGCGTACGTACTGCTTGGTCAGCATAAGCCGTGGTATCCTGTGTCGGGTTCTAAAAGCTCAGGTTACCTGGATCCGAACGCTCGCGTGAAGAGACAACCCCATCGCGTGGCCATTCTTCTTGTTCTTTTTCAGGGTACCGTACGCACTGGGCAGGCACACCTACCAACGCATGGTATGTCCGCATGGATCGTGCTTCATCAAGGAGTGCTTCACCCTGAGTGCAAGGGGCGTAAAGCACGCTGAAACACCATCCTGAGCGGCGGAGAAAAGCGCGACACAATTGAATTACCTGTCGAAGCTACTAGCAGTGACAGTTTTAACGAAAAGGAAAAAACGAGCGTGGTTCCCGTATGTTACATGGTCGCCCATGCCGATACGTATAGCGTTTTTCGATGGTATGCATTTTGGGACTTGAAGCTTGAGTTAAATGACGTCTTGACGACTTGTTTTTTGAAAACTTTGGGTTGCGTTGGTTCTTGTGCATTTACTCCGCGACCCTGTACAAGGGACTTGCGGGCCTCGACCGAATTCCGAGGAGATGACGGGTTCGGCTCCACTGCTGTGAGTGATTGGATTCGGAGAACGTTCCAGTTGGAGCACTGCAAAATATGCACCATAATCTGAGGTAATGGCGGAGATGAGCAATGAGCTTGGCAACGACAAAAGAGACTTTGGATAGGTTAAAATAAGCTCGTTGTACCTGAGCATTTCCTGTTCAGCTAGGCTGGTCAGTGGGTTGGTCTATACGTTGCGTCCTACATTGGTCTTTGTCTTGTGATCAGCCCGTTGGCCTCGTCCAACATTAAGGCACCGTGACTCAATGCCAGTACGCCGAGTGACCGAAGACCGGACCCGATCGCACCATCCGTTTATCCCACAGATGTCCTCTGTCGTGCAAAGTTTTTCCATCTGTTTTCTCCCAAGAGCTGGCTTCATGCCCGCGTCACTCTAGACCCATCAGTGCGGAATGCGGGTCGTCAGCATGATTAACCAAGTTGCGGCCGCGGAATTTGAAGCGAGATCGTAATCGCTTTCCGTAGCTGCGAGATATGACCAGTCAATTGTATTTCAATTCGACTGTGTCAGTCCCAAGCCTGAGTACTATGGATGTAGGATGACCGGGTCCATGTGAGTCCGTCATTTTCCACAAGGCCAAGTCCTCCGTAGCATGTGTCAGCGACTACTGACCAATGACTTCAGCGTTCCAGCACGGCGAGATGCCATTCGACAACGGGATTTTCACTGACCGTCATGCTATTCACGTTCCCAGGCCACGATCTCCGCAGTTACCAACGCCCCTTGGCTTTCCAGCCCCTCCAGCTCCGTTTAGTCGCCGTTCTGCTCAGAGACCGGTAGCCGAATCATTTACCGAGTGCTACTGAACGCTAGTGCAAACGTTTCACAGATGTGGGCGCGCGCCAGTTTGAGCAGCCTTTGAGTTGTGGCACAGTACTGAACCTGCTGATTTTGTCGCTGCAGCGTTCCCCACCACCACGAAGAGAGATGGTAGAAATCCCAGTTGGTATAGCTATAGTATGCGGGGCAAAGTTTGGTCTGGGGAGCAGGAAGAAGATGCTTAGCGGTCCGACGGCCCGCTTATGTCCTGCCGCCAGGTCCCAGGAACATTCCATAAACATACGCCTCGCATCAACGCCACCACCGCCTCTGTGAGTTGGCGTTGGAAACGCTCGCGTATTTTGTTGTCACCACTTCGCACTGGTTCGTCCCCACCATCATGCCCTCCGTCGTCGATTTCAAGAATATACGGGTATATTGTGAGTGTCAATTGGCGTTTTTAGCATCAGCTAGTACTCGTTATCCAATGGAGATCTCATAAGCATTGGCCACCGGACAGGGCTCGCATTCGTGGTGTATTGGGGCATCGTCTTGTTTGGTTATGATGCGTACGCCTCTGCGTTTCTTTAGTTGTGGTGAACTTTTTCGTGCTCACGCCGCGCTAGAGGTGTCGCTGGCGGCATCGTCTCTCAGGCCTACTTTGAGAAACACTTTGGTATCATCAATCCGAACGGGACGATCGACAAGGCCAAGGCAGTCATAGTCTCATCCAACGTGGTTTCTGTCCTACAAGCCGGTGCGTTCTTTGGTGCCCTGGGAAGTGCTCCCCTCTCAGGTAGATGACGGTGTCTTTTTTCTCTATCTCATCTGAGCTCATTTTGCCACTTTCGTAGCCCGATTTGGTCGTCGATGGACCTTAGTTGGGTTCACGCTCGTCTTTACGCTCGGCGCTGTGAGTGTCGTGCTCTGATGAGGGGGCGAACGTTGGCGCTGACGATAACAGATTCTTACCACGATAGCCGGAGGTAGTCGAGGTATTGGCTACATTTATGGTGGTCGGGTTATCTCAGGCTTTGGAATCGGCGGGATTTCTGCGGTCGCACCGGCCTACGTGTCCGAATGCTCGCCCAAGGACGTACGCGGACGCATTACAGGTCTATTTCAAATCATGGTGGCTCTTGGTGTCATGATCTCCTACTTTATTAACTGTGAGTGGCACGTGGGGTCGCTTCCTTTGTTTCGTTTGAGTGCTGTGGATTTTAGATGGGGTTGGGATACACATGGCGAATAGTCCGAATGTGTGGCGAGTGCCTTTTGGGTTCCAGTTGCTTCTTGCTGGGATGTTGTTTGCTGGATTGTTTACTGTCAAGGTGAGTATGCTTTGTTTTCGATATGATAGCACCTCATGTTGTCTCCAGGAATCACCGCGTTGGTTGGCGTCCGAGGGTCGTCTTGATGAAGCCATGGAGAATTTAGCTTACCTTCGTAGAGAGCCATATGACTCACCTTTAGTCAGACACGAAATGGCGGAAATCGAGGCTGCGATCGTTGAGGAGCGTGAAGCACGACACGGACTCGGGCTTAGGGAAGCCTTCTTTGGCAAGGGCAACTTGATCCGTTTTGTCATCGCGTTCGTTATTTTCGTCTTGCAAATGTGGAGCGGACAGAATTCTGTGGGGTACTATGCACCCCAAATATTCTCGTCGGTGGGTCATCTTTTCTTTTAATGCATGATACTTGATCCTTTGAATACGCATGTAGATTGGCTACACTGGAAACAAAAACTCACTGCTCGCTTCGGGTATCTACGGCGTTGTCAAGGTGGTCGCAACAACTATCTTTGTCTTTCTGATGGTGGACAGCGCCGGTCGTAAACCCTCGCTCTTCATCTCGGGGTTAGGGATGGGTATCATGTTCTTCATCATTGGGGCTATCCTGAAGACGCACCCCGTCGTCGTGCCCAAGGCTGGGGAAGTGGTGTCGCCACCGCCCGCGTCCAAAGCCATGGCTGCAATGCTGTACATTTACGTCTGCTTTTATTCGATGGGGTGGGGTCCGCTGCCATGGGTGTACGTTTCGGACATTTTCCCAACCAGGACACGGCATTACGGACTCGCGTTTGCTTCGGGGACACAGTGGTTGTTCAGTACGTGACCAACAGCGTCTCATCCATGTCGTGTTCGCATGTGCTCATCCTCTTGTGTGCCGTAGATTTTATCGTGACCAAAGTGACGCCGACGTTGGAGGCTAATCTGGGCTACAAGCTTTTCATGATGTTTGGTACGATCAACATTGCCGGTATGGCCGTCTTTTCCCTGTGCGTCTAGGACCTCTTTAGCATGCGTTCGCGATGCTGATACCTCTTTTGTGGGGTAGCATGATTCCAGAGACCAAGGGACGCAGTCTGGAAGAGATGGACATTTTGTTCGGAGCGGTCGCCTCGGAGTCCCGCGAAGCGCTTATTCGCAGGGAAGAACGTGCGCTCCATGGTGTCGGCAGGGACTCCTCGTCCATGCAGTCCGAAGACCGCAAGGTGTGAGTCGGATTTCCGTTTCCGTTTGGTTTGCCGCCCCGTTTCACTTGTCTTTGCTCCGATTGTTCTTCTTTTGTCTTTTGCTCCGTTCTTTTTCCGTGTTTGCAACATTGGTATTACGCCCGCGATTACGGGACAGACACCCTTGATATAATGTGTGCAGTACTTTTGGTGTGCACGCGTGCAAGTCGTAATGGCTTGTCGATTGTCTTGTAGACTAAAACCATGATACCCGTGGGTTAAAAATGTTACGTACTTGGTTTCCAATTTGTTTCGAGATGGGTGGTAGGCGTCTGGTGATCGGAGCCCATCGATATCTATATGGAACGGTATGCCATCCATCCACGATAACCATGCGTTCTACATGACGCCACACTGATGCCTATCATGACATACCATACATCGTCCGAGCGTTTCTGTTGGCGCACCGCATTATGTCTGCCGCATTCCACCCACCTCCAACTATACTAGCCGTAAACTCTGCAACCCATGGGATCATCGCCGTATGGCAGAGCGGTAACCGTTTTCCTCTGAGTTCCGGGAGGGCCGCGTAAACGTTGGAAGGGACCATGTAGGGCGCGTCGGTTTCCAATAGGATCCGCGGGCCGTTTTCGCCATCATTATTGTTGTTGGGGGAAGTCATGCGGCGGACAAGTGTAGCGGTGTTGAGATTGGTTGAGTAGGAGATCACGCCTGTAATACCGATATAGAGGTTTGGAAAGTGGACTAGGAGTCGTTGAGCGAACTCAGGCGAGTCGGTGAAGCAGTGAATGTGGATCTGCACCAGAGAACAACAGGGTGATGGGACATGCGCGAACCAGTCAGTACCACCATATTGGGTCAAAACACGAAGCGATACAAGGAGGGAGGATACCTTGTGATCCATTGGAACGTGTTCCTTCAATATTCGTTCCGTGTCCGCTTCTGCTTCTCGTGTATGTATCGTGAGTGGTTTCCCGAGTTCGACGGCCCGACGGAGTTGTCTCACAAAGACGCGCTGCTGGATCTCACGAGGCGAGTTGTCGTAGTGATAGTCGAGGCCGATTTCGCCCCACCCGACACATCGGGGATGAGACATGGCTTCGAGGCTATTCATAATCGCGATTGACGCCACGTCTTAACGATCGTTTATGGGACTTACATTGATTGCTCGACCGCGTCGTCGTAAAGCGTGGCTTCGTGTCTAGAGTGAAACGCACCATTAGGCCATCATCTTCAAGACATGCATGTGTCGGCGGAGAAGGAATCGATCACGTACGGATGAACACCTATCGAATACACAATGGGTGTTCAGTACCCTCGTGACCCACTCTCCAAAAAAAACGGACCACACTTACCCATCACGAACCAGTACGCGATCCCACCCCAAATTGCTGCCCTGTCCCCTTCGTTCAATGCCAAATCCGCAATCTCCTTCCAAGTCCGCTGCACCGGCGCCTCGCACCACACGTCCACGATCGCCTCGACGTTCCGCCCGCCATACAACCCTCGGACAAAATCCCACACGGTATCGTATTTGCCTGTCGGGTACTTGGTTTTATAGGCAGAGAACGTGGAGAGGAGGTGTGTGTGCGTGTCGATGATGGGGGTGCGCGTTCCCGAGTTGGTTGTGACGTCTGGAGAAACGGGAAGTGAGAGATGTGACTCGTCGGCGACACTCTGTTTTTTGTTTTTGCCCATCCTACTGGTGCTGGTGCTGTATGAGTGGATGGTATCGTGTCGTATCAGAGGGTGGTGTTGACGAAAGCTGAATGTGAGCGTGCGATGGATTCCGAGTTGGTCAAAGGCTCTGAGCCAACTAAAATTTCTGAGAGACAACATCGGATGCGAAGGACTTCCGACGGACCAGAATGGCCCATTGAACTTGATGATGAAACCTTTCGCTTTTCTTTTTCTTCTTTCCATCAACTCGAACAAATTTACGTCCCATTTGCAAGTTTTCAGCGACAAGCGATACATGTTTAACATGGCAAAGCTATATATATATGCCTACTGCCAGTTCGGCGCCAGTAGAAGTTTAACTACGCTTTCTTCTGACGACCATTACCAGCGCAGAAAAAGCAACGTCCATCGCAGGCATGTCCGGGATTCAGCCTGACGAGTTACTTGAACTTACGTTTGAAACAAGGTAGTATATCGATAACCACTAATGTCTGACTCACTTGATGATGCAATCTCGCTCTGCCACGATCAGTTGCAACTTCATCCTAAAGGTGACCCCGAACGGGCCGATTTGTTTGACAAACTTGCGGGTCTGCACTACCGCAGATTCTATCAAAAGGGAGATTTGTCTGACCTTGAGGAGGCACTCGCCCAAGAATACCATGCGTTGGAACTCTGCCCACAGGGTCATCCAGACCGACCCCGTTTACTGGGGAAAATCGCAGCCTGCCTTTATACCCGCTACCACCACCTCGGAGCGTTGTCCGATCTCGAGGGCGCCATTTCCCTGGAACGGTGTGCATTGGAACTTCGCCCTACGGGACATCCCAGTCGTGCTCTTTCATTAGGGAATCTTGCAAATTCTCTCTGTACTCGTTTCCAAGATTACGGAGCACTACAGGACCTTGAGGAGGCGCTTTCCCTGCATCGTTGTGCTTTAGAACTTCACCCAGAGGGGGATCCTCAACGTTCCACTTTCATGGCCAACCTTGCCACCTGCCTCCTCACTCGATTCAGCCATCTTGGGATACTATCCGATCTCGAAGAGGCGCTCGCGATGGAGCGCAGCGCCTTGGAACTCCGCCCTGAAGGGCATCCCGATAGAGCACTTTCATTGAGACACCTTGCAAGTTCTCTTCATGCTCGTTTCAACCAGCTCGGCGCAGTTTCTGATCTCGAGGAGGCACTCGCTCTTCAGCGTAGCGGACTGGAGCTTTGCCCGCTAGGGCATCCAGATCGACCTCGCTTGCTAAGTAGCATCGCAATGTCCCTCAACACTCGCTTCAGCAAGCTCGGGGCGATATCCGACATCGAGGAGGCACTCGCGCTGGAGCGGAGCGCATTAGAACTTCGCTCCCCAGGTCATCCTGGTCGGGCCAATTCACTGTACAGTATCGCAACTTACCTTCATGCCCGTTTTACCCGGCTCAAAGCGCTTCCTGACCTGGAAGAAGCAATCTCTCTTCAACGAAGTGCATTAGAACTTCAACCCCCGGGGCATCCCGGGCGAACACTGTCTCTAGGTAATCTTGCAAATCACCTCTTTATTCGCTTCAACCTGCTTGGGGCGCTCTCGGACCTCGAGGAGGCAATATCCCTGGAACGTACTGCGCTTGAACTTTGCCCCAAGGGCCATCCCACACGATCAACTTCCCTGTCCACCCTTGCGTACTACATCCACATTCGATCCAAGCATTCAGCGACTCATACTGTCACAGACCTTCGTGATACCTTCAATTTGTTCTCCCAACTTTCTGATGATACTCAAATGGTGTCCCACACTGATCTGGAATGTGCCAAGCAGTGGGTACAGACTGCGGAAGAATGCAGACACAGCTCCACCGTTTTGGCTTACCAAACATTCATGCGTCTCAGTGTCCAGTATCTTGCCACTCTCCCGTCTCTACCTCAACATCTTGAGTTGCTCAAACAGCTCATGAAAGCAATGTCAACCGACGCATTTTCAGCCTGTGTTCGCTATGGCGATCTCGCATCGGCTGTCGAGCTACTCGAACAAGGTCGTGGTGTCTTCTGGAACCAGTTAACCCGTCTCCGTTCTCCCCTTACAGATGTCACTTTATCTGGAGACAAAGGGCGGGAGTTGGCGGACAAATTCTCTCAGTTGATAACCCAGCTTCGGAAGGCACTCGATGCCCCCCCCAACGTTCAGTCTCAGCATGATCGGGTATACCATCTCAACATTCAGTTGCAGGACATTGCCGCTGATATTCGCAAGCTCCCGGGTCTCTCTCGCTTTCTCCTCCCCCCACTCTTCTCGGATCTCCGGGTAGCGGCTGCAGCGGGGCCGGTCATCATTGTCAATGCTAGCCGGTATAGCTGTGACGCCCTTATCATTCTGTCGAGTCAGGATCCCATCCATATTGCTCTGCAAACCACGAAGGACCGTATCTTTGACATGTCTTTACGACTTCGTTCTCTCACACAGCTTGCCAAGTTCTCGGATGTTAAGACGGACTTTGTCATTCTTTTGCGTGAGCTCTGGGAAGATGTTGTCTTCCCAATCGTGAAAGTTCTTCAGACGTTATATCCTCGTGGATCGCGTGTTTGGTGGTGTCCCACAGCCGAGTTCTGTCTTTTCCCGTTCCACGCTGCCGGTTTTTATAGAAAAGATTTGCTGAATTTTTCCGATCTTTACATTTCTTCGTACACGCCAACATTGACTGCCCTCGTTCGCGCTCTACAGAAGAGGCGGTTGGATCTACCCAAGGAATGGCGTCACTTTTTACTCGTCGGCCAGGCACAAGCTTTGGGGGAGAATGAGCTAGCCTCTGTGAACGCTGAATTGTGCACTATATCGGAGCGCGTTGGGCCTGTCTCCACCATCACTTGCATCCAAGATCAAGACGCAACTATCCTCAGGGTCGCTGAGGAGTTAAATAAGAACAACTTTGTCCATTTCGCTTGCCATGGCATCCCGGATCGGACCCATCCCTTCGAGTCTGGGTTTGCTATGGGGGATGGACTGTTAAAGGTCGAAAACATCATGCGGTACGAACTACGCAATGCACAGTTCGCGTATCTTTCTGCCTGCCATACGACCGTCGGTGATAAGGAGAGCCCGGATGAGTCGATCCATCTCGCGGCGGCGATGCAATTTGCTGGGTTCAGCTCTGTGATTGGGACAATGTGGGCTGTGGACGACACACACACGAACGGGGTCACGTCCAAGTTTTATGCGCATATGATAGACGAGTCTGGACGATTCGATCCTGGCCGGGCGGCGCTGGCGTTGCATAAAACGATGAGGAGTCTTTTTGCCCGTTCGAGCAAGGTGCCGTTTGATCAGAGGATCTTGTATGTGCATATTGGTGCCTAGCGGTCTAGCTTTCAGGTGCATGTAACAGATATATGCCTTGTCCTTCTGTTTGATCACTGTCTAGGAAGCATGTGGTGGATATAATTCAAGGTGTTCACTATAAGTCTGCTACGTAACTACAGACAAATGGTACTACGCTCCCGCTCAGTAACAGTTTGACGTACATAGTTCTACCGTGCCAACCAGTAACATTACATACTTATGAAACGGAACGGTCCGAGCTGCATAGCATCAACGCACGGCTAAAAAATCTCGACATGTCTCGGCGTTACAAACGGACGTACATGGTACCAACATGCGGCCATCATTCAATGTTGCCTTCCAATCCTGGCCTGCTTGTATTTCATCTCTAGTATTTTCTCAAATCCCTTGGTGAGCACATATGGCTGCAAAAGGTACCTTCCGTTCCAATTGTAGTGCAGCGTAGTGAAATGATGCCTCCACATTAGAACAGTTGGATTCACACGCGGCCGATCCGACAGGTGGTCTAGGAAGTGGGCATGAGGATGACACGGATTCAAAAGGTACTTGTCGCTCTCCGATGGAGTCAAGACCGATCGAGTGATGTTTCCGCCAGTCGAACGGTTACATTCACAGGCGAACTCTTTTGCCACCAAGTTTGAGCAGGGAGATGGCAAGGATCACATCGATGAAGCGATTATCCTCGATCGTGAGGCGCTCGCACTTTGTCCTCCTGGGCACCCCAAGCGAATTTCCTCTTTGGATTGGCTTTCGTGTCATCTTTGGGATAGGCACAACCAGTTTGGGGAGATGGCAGACGTGGACGAGGCCATTGAACTCGGTCGCGAGGCCTTGACGCTTTGCCCTCCTGGACACCCTGATCGCTCTAAATATCTGAACCACATTTCTGCTCGTCTCTTTACTCGATTCCGCCGGGCCGGAAGGATGGGGGACCTAAGCGAAGCCATCATCCTTGGCAGAGACGCACTGGCGCTCCGTCCGACTGGGCACCCCGATCGTTTGATGTCATTAATTAATGTTGCGCTTTATATCTCCACCCGACATGGACAGCTCGGTGGAATGGGTGACCTTGACGAAGCCATCATCCTAGGTAGGGATGCAATGGCACTTTGCCCGCCAGGGCATTCCCTTCGCTCGGCCGCCTTGAACCATGTGTCAATGCATCTCTCGACTCGGTACCAACGTTTCGAGAGGATGGAGGACTTGAAAGAAGCCATCGTCCTAAGTAGAGAGTCATTAGCGCTTTGCACACCAGGACATCCAGATCGTCCCATGTCTTTGATCAATGTTGCAACTCATCTCTTCTCTCGGTACCGGAGGCTTGGAGAAGTGGCAGACTTGAATGAAGCCATCATCCTAGGCAAAGATGCGCTGGCACTCAGCCAACCTGGGAACTATTTTCGTTTGACGCCTTTGACCAACGTTTCACATTACCTTTCCGATAGATATAAGCGGCTGGGAGGATTGGAAGACCTTGATGAAGCTATCGTTCTAGGAAGAGAGGCCCTAGCGCTTTCCTCGCCAGGGTATTCGGGTCGTTCGGACATTTTGAACATTGTGGCAATTTGTCTATCCCATCAATACCAGAGACTCGGGGGAATGGATGTTTTAGATGATGCCATCATCCTAAGCAGAGACGTGCTCGCACTTTGCCCCCCAGGGCACCCGGATCGCCCGATGTCGTTGAACAATATTGCAAACTACCTCTCCATGCGTTATGAACAACTCGGTACAGCAGATGATCTGAACGAAGCCATTGCGCTAGGTAGAGAAGCACTGGCGCTCTGCACGCCAGGACACCCTCTTCGTCCGGAATCATTGTCCAATCTTTCAGCATGTCTCTCTACTCGGTACCATCAAAGGGGACGAATAGAAGATCTTGATGAGGCTATTGTTCTTTTCAGGGGCGCTCTATTGCTTCACCCACCGGGACATCCGAATCGTTTGGCGTCCCTGAACAATGTTGCAATCTGTCTTTTCACTCGTTACCAGCGGCTGGGGGGGATGGGGGATCTGGATGAAGCTATTGCCCTAGGAAGAGATGCTCTAATGCTTTACCAATCGGGGGACCCCCATCGTTCATCCTCTCTGAACAATCTTGCCAACTATCTCTCTGCTCGATTCCAAGTACGCGGGGACGTGGGGGATCTGGACGAAGCCATTGTACTGGGCAGAGATGCGCTTGCACTTCGCCCACCAGGACACCCTGATCGTTCAATGTCTTTGAATAATGTTGGGCATTATTTCTCTGTTCGGTATAGGTTGCTCAAGATACTAGAGGACCTCGATGAAGCCATTACGTTGGGCAAAGATGCAATAGCGCTACGTCCACCAGGGCATTTACTTCGTTCCGCCTCCTTGAACAATGTTGCTGATTGTCTCTTCACTCGGTACAAACGGCTTGGGCGAATGGAGGATCTCGACGAAGCCATCGTCCTTTGCAAAGAAGCTTTGATACTGAGACCACCAGCGCACTCAGATCACTCACAGTCATTGGGACACCTTGCGAACTATATCAGGGCTCGTTTTGCACAGTCGAGCGAGTCAAAGGATAAAGAAGATCTATTCAATCTCTACACCCAAATGGCACAAATCCCACAATCTCCATCCTCAGCTGATTTATTTTTCGCCAGAGAATGGGTTAACGCAGCTGAAGGATTCCAGCATCCTACGACGATTCTTGCATATGAGACGTCTCTTCAGCTACTTGTCCGTCATCTTGTCACTCTTCCATCGTTACCTCAACATTTCGGCCTCCTTAGGAATCTCACATCGTCGCTCGCGGTAGACGCTTTCTCGGCCTGTCTTCGCTACCGCTCACCCATGAAAGCAGTTGAGCTTCTAGAGCATGGACGAGGTGTTTTTTGGTCCCAGCTTGCTCGTCTTCGTTCGCCTCTCGAAGATGTTGTGATGACTGGCCCAGAAGGAAAACAATTAGCGGACGAGTTTACGCAGCTGACCTCGCTCATGCGGAATGCTCTTGATTCTCCTGGTGCAGATCAACATGACCGTTTGTGTCATCTCAACACGGAGTTTCAAAGAATCGTGACTCGTATTCGCAATTTGCCTGGTCTCTCGCGTTTTCTTCTGCCCTCTGTCTTTTCCGACCTCCAACAAGCTACCAGCGGGGGGCCAGTCATCGTTGTAAATGCGAGCCAATACGGTTGTGACGCGCTTATCATATTTCTCGATCGGGATCCCGTTCACATTCCACTGCAAATCACAAGAGAACGTGTTCGAGCAATGTTATCGGAGCTCCATGCCTGGATTAGTTGCTCAAAGTCGATGGATGTGACGAAATATATCGCTGTTGTGTTGCGAGAAATGTGGGACGAGGTTGTTTCCCCTATCGTTGACATCCTTCGGACAGTAATTCCATCCCAGTCGCGCATTTGGTGGTGCCCCACTGCCGAGTTTTCTCCTTTCCCCATCCACGCGGCCGGGCCATACAAGAAGAATGAAAAGAGGCTCGCTGATCTTTACGTCTCGTCTTACGCCCCCACACTTTCGGCTCTCATCCGTGCCAGACGACACAATTCTGCAGCTCAATGGAAGCACTTCGTCGGTATCGGTCAAGCGAACGCCATGGGAGCGAGTGAACTGCACGCTGTAGGAGCCGAGCTGACCAACATTGGTGAGCACATAGGTGGTCTCACTACGTTCACGCGTATGGAGGGACCAGATTCTAATATCGCCGGAATGTCGCGAGCCCTGAGCGAGAATCAATGGGCCCACCTTTCTTGCCATGGCCTCCCGAATACGCGAGCGCCGTTCGAGTCCGCATTTGCCATGTATGACGGGCACTTTACGGTCGAACATATCATGCGATGCGATCTTCAGCGTGCTGAGTTTGCGTATCTGTCCGCATGTCACACGACGGTCGGCGATAGGGACAGTCCAGATGAGATGATCCATCTCGCGTCGGCGATGCAGTTTGCTGGGTTCCGTTCTGTGATCGGGACAATGTGGGCAGTGGACGACAGTGCGGCGGTGAAGATCACGTCAAAGTTTTATGACAATATGGTGGATGAGTCGGGTCAATTGGATCATACCCGTGCAGCGTTTGCGCTACACAAGACGATAAAGGAAATAAAGGGCGTACTATTTGACCAACGGATCCTCTATGTCCATCTCGGCGCGTAGATTTATCACAAGGCTCTCGTTTGTTATTTTGCTCTGTCCGTGTTTGTGGAATGGCTTGCTTTCACATTCAAGGGATCTCTAATTCTGTTACTCTCAGGCTTTTAGCACAATTGAGACTCTGGCTTCAGGCCTAAGTGATTGGTGGGTTACGAACCTGGAATTGACTGGTCCTAACAGCTCGTCGGGACGGGTGTTGACGAGCTGTCGTAGTAAAACAGGCCTTTAAACTGCCAACGTTGGCCTGAAGCTTGAACTTTAATATGACTACTGGGACGTACACTGCCCAACTTTGTTTACTGTTTGGAAAAGTTTAGCTGGCTGAGAAACGCACAAACCCAATGCATTCATGATGGACGATCGCTAATAGACTTTCTGTGTATGAGTAATGGTCATTGCGATTCAGTTGGATGGTACGCCCACCGGATGAGTCGGGCCCGGCCCGGGCTTGTCAGTGGCACTTTCTGACGACTTGACAGACTTGGAGATGTACTAATATGTTATAGGCATGTATCCCGCTCCGAGTTAGGCCCTGTTAGGCCGTCGGATCACCGAAACTTTTCCTGCCTCGCATCATTTTTAGATTTTCTCGAGTATAACGATGTCGCCAACTACAGGGAAAGAGATGGGAGCCCAGGAAATGATACAAAGCGATTGTGGAATATAAGGGCTTACCTTGAACGTCAAAGTTCACTCTAGGTTGCCTAGCTATTGGGATACTTGTACTACATAGCACGAGATCCCAGTCCGTGCCATGACACGATCCCATCAACGATCGCACAAACGGAGTACGGTTGCCAGCCTTCTGGTCTCGATGCGAGCTTGCCTACTGCCGGCATTCTTTTACGGTTCAATCCGGGTCCGAAGTCTTACATATATATGATCTTTGTGTGGCAGAGCCAGGGATAACTTGGTCCCGGGCAACCGAAAAAAAAAAAGGAAAAAGGAGAGGCTCATCGCGACGTCGCGATGGAAACCAAACATATGCTGCAAAAGTAGAGGAAATGGCACTCTGAATATCTCGCTCATATCTCGCTCAGGCACGTCGGAACCGACAGTTCTTCCCTTGTTGTGGACGGAGCCGGTCTGTCAAATATTCCGATGAATCCGATCTATGTCACCCGACTCCATTTGGGCGTTCCCGACATTACTTGGTTCTCGGAATGCATGCTAAACATGTCCAAGCCACTTTCGAGTTACAGCTATGGCACTGAACTAGCGAACATAAGTATTTCCCAAGCACTGCACGGAAGGTTGGGTAAGTTCAATTCATAATCGCCAGCATGAGTAGTACTTTGCGACTCTTGGGCTACCTTTTTCCCCTGTCATTGGCCAGGAAAGTCCGCATTGACTAGTTCTACAACTATAATTAAGGCTTCACGTACTAAATCATTCCCGCTATTCTTTGGTAATACTTTAAGTTGGGGTTGACGTTCACATTCCAGAAAAAACACTAAAGACAGATTAAACATGACATGTAGTGATATCGATAGTCCATGAGGGCTTGCAAGTATACTATCTAGACTAGAGTTCTATCCCCTAGTGTACAAGATGAGTGCCAAGCGTTGTCTACGAGACAATAAAAAATCAATAGGACAAAGACAGGTGAGTGGTCGCGTTGTCACGACGATTATTGCAAAGGAGTGGATATATGTAGTTATGTCAGCATTTACCGCTGGAAACATGAGGAAACGTAAATGTCATAGTGATTTTGAGAGATTCCAAGCGATTAATGTGTCTCAGACAAATATTCGACCTGCAAGATCACAGGTGTGCAGGTGAGTGACAACGGAGATCACATGAAACGGAATCCATCTTACCTGATGGAATTATATACAAAAATGGCAGCATTAGCTGGAAGAGACGGACCCAGAGGAGAAAGAGGAGGGTGAGCCGGTGGAGTGACCGGAGCAGTCAAGGAACGGGATGGCCGTGAAAAATGTATAAGGAGTGGAAGAGGGGTCCATAAAGGTTGGATCAAATGCAAGACATTCAATTTCTTTCAGCTGCTCCAAGGTAAGGCCGGAGTCGGCAACGCTAGGTGGAAAGATCTACGGCGAAGGAACAAGTAATTCAATTTCAAGTTGCGAAAATGAGAAGGGCACATACAGGTCTGTAATCAAGGAAGGCGTGATCTATCCCCGCGTACGATTCAGCGTTGGGGCCCAGATCAGGAAGAGGATATTGATTTGTCGATTCTAGTTGCAACAGCGGAATTTGCGGGAAATTCGGCCAGTCAACGTATTGTGTCGACAGCAGGGGATCATGATTTGGTGGAACGATTGGAGTGGTTGCTTCGACATCGGACGGTGGTGTCGTGGAATGATACATGACAGTTGGACTTGGGAGTCGTTGCATGTCATCTTTGCTGACAAGAACGGGGGTATACGCATTCGATACAGAGTCCACTTTAACAGCACCAGGAGGAGGACAGGACGAAGAGCGCCTCCGAAGGAGGGGGTATGGCCGCGGGCGCTCGGGACGTGGCCGTGAGTGGTCTGCAGGAGAGGCTACACGTATGCGGGATACCTGGCGTGTAGAACGGTCTTCCATGTACGAAGTTTCGCTCTTTGCTTTCTTGGTTTTCGAGCTGGTATTGCCCGGCGCGTACTTGTAGTCCGGATAAAGGAGCGCGTGGCGCGCTTTCTCTTCCGCAGCGAGATCAATCCATGGTTTCTTCTCCGCAGCCGTCATTTCGCGCCATAAATCGCCTGCTATGCGAGAGATGTTGGTATCATCCAAGTCTGACCTCGGTAACGCCTTTCGTTGGTGTACGAGGTCACAACGGAAGAGGATAAAGGGATTGCGGGGACGAGGGATATGGCAGCGACCGTTGGCAAGTCGGGTAGGTTTAGCCTGTTGTGTGCCGGACGAACCAGGCTCTGGGAGCGGTTTCGTGGAAGTACAGATGGGCGAGGGCGTTGGGGTAGAAAGGTCTGGTAACTGGGGGAGATCCGGGATGCGGATATAAGGCGTGATCCCCGTGTTTTCCGTGCGCGACGTGGGCGTAAAGTGAGTGAGATCGCTTGCAGGCCGTTGATTGGCGAGGGGGGGATGGATGCGGCGGCGCGACAGAAAGATGTCGCATGTATCGTCGAGACTCCTCCGCTTGTACATGTCGTGGTAAGAGGTAGAGAATACTCAGGATTTCTGTGCATTAAAGCACGACGGTGGCCCTTTGTCATGTTGCTAAGATCGGCATAGTAAGTACTAGGGGCCCTGCGCGTGAAAGAAAAAAAAATCTTACAAAAGACGACAAAGGGGGGGTAACCAAAAACAGACCTGATTGTGACGTACGGGGACCCTTTGGGTCCTGACGAGAAGAACGGTAGAGCGTTTCGCTGAGTGACCTCAGTCGTTTGTTTTCCATTCCGCCCATTGTCCCTCCCGATTGGGCAATCATATGAACTGCTGTAGACATCCCCTTTGAAAGGACAGCCCACATCGCCTTCGCCAAGCAGCACGTTTTTTCACTGAGCCGAACGCTGACAGTCGGCGTAATGATAACCTAAGCCAGTGGCACAGGTAGTCCGAACCGCACGGTGTAATGCGACTCACTACTTTTGGTAGACGTCCCGGGTGCTGGACACGGGTGAATTGCTATCAGGGAAACGACGCCATTTGAAAAATTATAATGTGAACAAATCCTGCGCGCTTATTAAACTTGCAGTGTCATTGGAGCTCGAGTAGTGCACAACATGTACTCCCATTTTTCAGTCTGAGATGATATGCTGATAGAGATGGAACGCAATATATTTAATTCAGCAGGTGGAAGACCTACATGTGTACTGAACAGAACATGGATATCTTCGAGAAATCGAAAGCGAGATAAGATAAAAGATGAGATCATCAGAGGTTGCCGGAAGTTCGGACAATTGAACCGACAGTCAACGCATAAGACTCTAACTGTTTGCATGGTAACGTTCATGTGCCAATATGTGTCTGGATAACCTTTGGGGCCGCGAACGCCACCTGTCGTTGTAGGAGCCTTCCACCAGATATTCCGTGCTGCGGTTCAATTGTCTTGTCGTTAATGTAATTACTACTGAAAAACCGAGGTACAAACAAACCTGCCATCGAGGAAAGGGCTACCACATGCCATGAACCAGCGTTCGTGCCACATTTTAGTACCTACTGATCTCCCTTGGCACTATCGCCTAAACAAACAGGCAAAGTACTACCGCTCGCAGAACCATCCAATATGTCTGGATGGGTGGTCACGTGTGTGATGGTATGTGGTCGACCGACTGATGATGCAAAGCGGATGCTGCCTACTGCCATAGACCCGTGTTCGTCCATCTCGAATGAGATTCCGCGGGCTATACGATAAATTATGAGGGATGGTGCGATTGCCTGTTACAGATCATAAAGCAGGCGAGATGAGCACTGCGAAATTGCTAAGGTAACAAGGTGAAGAAGTAACACGGACCTGAATCACACCCAATACTGGGATAAACACGAAGGTGAGCGGGCTGTTCAACGTAAATACCACTAACGCGACGATCGCGAAAACAGTATATAGCAATGCGCTCTCGAGTGTCATCGAGATGTAGCTGAGATAAAACACACCCTGTTCCGATCCAAGGGCCCCGGAAATCGCCCGTCGATACACCCAGAGCCGTATGGAGATGAGACAGGACACACAGACATTCATCGCGGTGGACAGGGACCAGTAACAGACACCAGCTAGTTGCACCGCGTGGTTACTGTAATCTGCTCCAGGTGTGGAGTTGACAATGAGCCATGCTAAGGATGCGCCAGCGACCGCCAGATAGAGTAGCACAGGAAATGTAAATGCATACTTGTTTCCCATGCAAACGATGTGGTAACATCGATATAGCTGATCCTAGCTCAGTATCGTATGGTCTTGAAGAAAAGCAAGGGAAACGCACGAGAAAGGCGTCGGAAATCCAGGTATTCAATACAAACGCGACATCTACTACCACCTCTGGCCACGCTGTCAGCGTTCCCGGAGCAGTAGAACCGGGGGCTGGAGTAGATTTCGTTATACCAAATATCGCTAGGCTTTGTCCTGGTGTGGTATACAGTGAAATGGTGAAATATAGCGTAGTGAGGACTAGCTGGACAATTGTGTAGACGAAAAGGATTTTGTATCTCTTCTTTTGTTGAAGCAAGTACAGATTCGTCCCAGCGATGACAAGATAGATGCCTAACAAACTGGACTTCAGGGTGATAGAGTGACCTGCCACTATCGAAATACTTTACCAATCAGAATACAAGCCACAGAATTGCCCTCGAACGCGATGGTGTACTCGTTGAACTGCCGGGGCTCATACGTGGGGCGAGGGCAGCTTGCAGACATCAAGTTTGCAACAGGGTGACGGCAGCCTCAATGACGAACTGGAGGGAAAGACTGGCGATAGACTGAGGAGTCTGTTATATATATACACCCTCAGGTGTGATACTAGTAGTGTCATGCGTGGAGTTACTGAAAATTTGATTATCGGACAGGCAGCCATCATCTATAAATATTTGAACAGCCTAGCGGGATATACATGACCCAGATCACGAAAGAAATCTACTTTCGGAGTTCCGTGTTGGTAGCAGCCAGGAAAAGAACGGGTTCGCCGCTATGACCCGTCTGAGCGATAATCACATTCGTCGAAACGCCGTCCATGTATCCATAGCCATCCAAAAAGAGCCACGAGAAGTAACACCCTTCATTCGACGTTGGAAAGACAAGCCTGTGAAGACAACAGGATTCGTTTGAGTAATCTGTACGGCGAAGACGGAAATTGGAGCACCGACCTATACTCATTGTCTGATGTCGGCCAGAATGGTAAACGCTTCAACATCCCGGGCCTGTCCTGTTGCATCACCCGCAGTACATCTGTACCGTTGATCGTGTACTCATTCACATACATCGACCCACGGTCCATCTCCACCGTGAGTGATGCCGATCCGTCTGCCGAACGCCATGTACCCACCAGGATTTTACGTGTGACGTCTTCCAACACATGATCGAACGCCGACTGTACGTGTTCCGTGATGAGCTTCGTGAGTGCAATTGTTTCAGATGTCGGTCCTGACTGCAGCACGATGATGCCATACGAGTTGACAGGATTGAGCGTGAACGCTGTATGGTGACCTGCGAGTTCTCCCACTGTGACATAGTCAACCGAAAAGTGTCTATCGACAAGGGAACAATTTTGCTCACATTTTTGATACATTTTCTGTTTTCTACCATATGAATCTCTCGAAGTGTAGATCTCCCATAAAGCTCCGACGTCAGAATAATCATCAAACCAGGTGTGCATGGGGCGCAGCCATTCCTGGACTGTGTAAGGCGACAAGATGCTTTCCGGTCGATTAGGATTTATCAACATTTGCATAAGCTTGGTGAGGTCTGAAAGGGAACCCATCTGCCCCCCAGATGGGTTCATCGCATCTTTGAAATCCTGGTCCTAAAGATAGCTTAGCATCAGACCATAAGACCACTAAATCGCCTACAATTTCCCAAGGGTTCAGTGAAGACACGATGACATTGTGCATATTCTCCTCAGTCACCAGGAATGAGCTTCCATTGAGCCCCAATGGTCCAAAGACATCTTGTTGCATCAATTCAGCGTGCGTTGATGGAGCAGATGGACCGCTCGCGGCCTTGTTCGCGGCAGCATTCGCAATCCCCAACAACGAATAGCCAGTGTTCGAATATACCGGATAGGTGTACGGTGCTACTACAGGACGATTTTGCGCCACCGCATCAAAGACCTGTTGATGAGAAGGAAATTTGTGACCATTATACTCTGGAGGATCTCCTCCGAATCGCGATGTTGGCCAATGTCCCCGTGCATCCCCGGGAGGCAAGTTTGCTCCTATGCCAGACATGTGGCTCATCAAATTGCGAAATGTGATCGGTGCATAGTATTTGTTGTATCGAAACTCGGGACAAACAGAAGAGATCGGATCGTCACTATGGAAAAAGGGTCATGTTTTTTTCCCAAGAACAACACGAAGTATATGCCCTTACAGATTAAGAATCCCGCGATCACGAAGAATCAGAGTCTCCAGGGAAGTGAATAATTTTGAGATGGACGCAAGCCTGTAGATGGAGTGCCGATTGACTGTCGTATCTTGCTCGAGGTCCGATTCATTAGCTCGACGTTTTCCCCAAAATCCCTCGTACAGCGGGCCATCAGACCCAACAATAGCCACGCTGAGGCTGTCAATACCCCCTTCGTCGAAGCGATGCTGGAGGGCGGAGTCTAGCTGATCAAAGGCCTCCTGGAGGGAAATCTCTGCTCCAGAAGGGGCTCTGGACACTAGAAGCGATGGCAGTGGGGCGCGACATTCGTGAAGTGTAGATGTAGGTAGCGGACGGTGGCTTGGGAAAATGGACGGCGCCACAAAGGTAGCTGCGACCTGTAGGAGAACTGCAAGGGCAGCTACGTTCAGGAGGAGACTCCATCGCACCCAATGCGGAGCCCTGTGTGGTTGCGCTTGTTTCTTTGCCGGAACATCGACATCCTTCATCGTAGTAAACGGGAAAGAAAGTCAGTTGGGATTGTTCGCAAACTACCGTGATTTAGATTGCACACGAGTTCACGGAAAATTGAAAGGTCGCCGGTATATCCCAAGCTATATTGGGAACATGTACATACTAGAGTCTGTAGGCGGTCACCATGACTGGTTACCTGGTGGCGCTTTTATATCTGGATGATCTGGATCCAATGTGTATCATATCTTTTCTCACAGATTTTTGAGGGGATTCTGCCATTGAAAAGAAATTGAAGAATCAATCATCAGATTTTATGAGGCCTTCTGGCAAGTAGACTGGTTTTTCTGCGGCTGTCTGCTGATCGCCGCCCTTCCATCAGAACTTTCAGAGCCGTTGGAATGATTCCCAGCCTGCCGTACCGCTAGTTCGCCCATATTCAAGATAATTTGCTAAGATCTGGCCGTGACTAGAACGGCATGGTCTTAAATAAACTTAGAACAACGCCACATTGCGTATCAGGTGCAGTGCTTTTATCGGCGCGCTCTCTGATGTCGGACACTAGATAGGGAACAAGCTGTCCTCGTGCTAACGCTATAAGATGTTCTGAAGTGTGCGGGGAACCAAGAGAAGTTGCCTGCAGAGCAAGCTTTATGTTGCACGAGCGCAGCAGTAATCCAACATTGTTTAGTTACCCACCTGCACTTTTTCGCTGACATGCAATCTCATGGTAGGGCTATTCCATTGTGTAAAGTCGACTTCTCCGCAGTCAAATCCGGAGCTCCGAATTGGATGGATAATTGAATAATACGGTCACTTCGAATCGAGCAATATGTTGGTTTAGTTTGGCTCTGCATGGGTAGCAACTGGGTTTGAAGTCTTATTACGGTGATCTGTCCACACTATGAACTTCTAAATTGCTCATGATTTTTTTTATAGATTCTTGTTGTCCTACATCCCTCTGAATGGCCGCCCATCAGCATTTGCACAGGTCAGTGGTGCCCGTAAGCCTGTTTCCCTCGGGGAAAGTCCGGACCAACTGTTCCGGATAGTATTTTTCTACTCAAGTCCATCAAGTCCCATATCGATCATGTAATCTAGGTTCATTTCTCCAAAATAATGGAGCACTGTTTGTGGGGGCCTGGGCGTTATCCTTGATGTGAGCTATTTTACACACTGGTTGATGCGCCATCCGATTTCCATGTAGGGGTGAAGTCACCTTTCCCAGAAACCTACGGCGTTGTTAAATGCACCCGCATATTTAAACCAAGGGCAGCTCGTAGGACTTTCACCATCGATCCATCTCAGCCAGCCACTTGTCACCCTGCACCTGGAATCTTGGAACTAATGCAGTTCTTAACAAACCCTACCTCTTCAAAGCTTCTCCGTATCACATCCATAGTTCTCCTTGCATGGACGACCCTGGTGAGGAGCGTTGGTGAGTCGAATATTCATACTGAGAATGCCATTGTTTGATGAAACAGCAGCCATAGAGGGCAGGACTTCTGAAAGATTAAGTGCGAGAGTAATCATATATACTACCATATACTGACTGTATTCCATTTGGATTGCAGTGAAATACGGCCTCGTAAGCCGGGATTCTGATGATTTATATTGGACGTCCATTGACATGGTGCCTGATGGTCAGTCACTTCAACACCCCAAATGAAAAAGAACTTGTGACTAAAGCGAGAATTAAATTCCAACAGATACGCCTGCAGAAAGTAATGGTGGTGATCTTGCAGGGCGGATTGAAAATGGTGGCCCATTTGGGGTGGAGGACTAGCTTACAGCTTCTCCATGTTATGGACATGTACAATGGCATCGAGCGATGCCTAGTGACTCCCAGGGAATAAAACCAGATAACATTCCACCACGACATATTATCAAGACATGCTGCATATTAAGGGCGTTAAAATGACACGTACGTAGATGGATGCAAAGTGACAAAATACCTGTCATTACGACCAGCGTCCGATAATGAAAATAGGTTGGTCCCCCAACTTTCCAGTGAGGGTTGTTCAAATTGATTGTCCTGTTTTTCCACTTCTTCCTCCCATATTCGATCAATGCTTGCATTACGGTGATACCTATTTGTTCATCCATACGCGGATCTGGGAAGTGGATTTCATGGGAGTATTGACTCCTGGACAAACGTAACCTAAGTTATTTAAATATGGTTGTCCGAATGCTGGACTCTGACTTCGTTTCGCAGACATTCAATTAGTTGAATCTTGATATCCTCAGCTTTCCTTCAATCTGTTAAACTGCATCACGGAGCCCACCAGGTACTGATCTAGTAATACAGTGGAGTAACTGAATTGAACTTGAAATAGCGAGCGAGGTAAGATGTCAGTGCACTTCAAAAAGCTCAGCGGTGGGTCATCGACTCGTTCTGGAATCTGAAATATGGTTACCCCCTTTCAGGAGATGGTAAAGACATAAATATGTAAGCTGCTAAGAGGACCCTTTCAGTCCTGACAGAATGACGGCGATGTTTTTTCGAGAATGCAGCGACTCCGATTATCCGATGTCGGGGATCGGTCTAACTATGTTAGGCAAAACGGATTGGTACAAATCAATCAACAAATGCCAGCAAGTCAGAGAGAAACAGAACGAACTCGCTTGTGTTTTTTTACAACTTGTGGGGGACGTGAATTTGTTTCCTCTCCCACCATCGACCATAGTATCTATAAGCCATGTACGCTCTCCTTTGAGAGATTGAAATTATACTAATATGTTCTTTGTAGTGTAACATATAATAATTCCTTGTGGCCGAACCAGATCAACCCAGCTTTTAGGCCTGAAGCAGGGGTTCATATATCACCACTAATTTTTGGAATCAGGATGAACCCGGCATATCCGAATACAGTGGCTAGAACCATAAGCGTAGCGCTCGAGCAATGATCAGACTTGTCGGATAACGGAGTACGAAACGACGCGATCAAGACATAATGTATTGCTGATGCTCAAGCGATCGATGGAGCAGGGCAGCACGTGTTGGAAGTGTCCATTAGTGAGTGATATGATCTTGATTTTGAAATACGACGGTGGTAGGAAATATAATTCTCGCCGATACGTCAGTTTTATAGCCTCGACTTGCACCAACCGGGTTCATTCCGCGTAAAATGCTCCGCCTTACTGCCTTCTAGTATGTAAGTAGTCACATGGACTGGATTCTCCCCTGCTAACGCGGATAGAATGATGGGTAGAACTGCATCCATAAGCCAACATAATACATGTTTATGTGGCACCTACTGCGGAAATCGCTTATTGAGAACGGCGCAATTTGCCTAGATAAAAGGCCAGCGTTTGCTCGTAAAACAAATCAGTGAGCATGGATACTTTTATTCTGCTTTCTTCTTCTGCTCTGATTAGCCTCGCCATCCATTTCTCCCTCCGCCATGTCTCTGCTCTGAACACCAAGGGGCACGAGAACGCTGTCAACTCTCGCAAAGGGTCTGACCTAGAAAAGAGTGTCAATAAATATGATGCATCTTCTAGGGTTTTCCTTCCGGACGTACTCACCAGATGGCCATGGCCGCGACAGATTAGCCCATATTACCTCGAAATCGAGAAAGAGGGTGCCACCTGCCTTGCGAGTACCAATGCATTCAACCCAAAGGCCCAGGCCGTCTTCAATCGCTGCAAATTCAGTGAGTATTATCTCTCCCGCTCTGTGCGTACACTGAATTTGATTCTGCAGGTCTCTGTGCCAGCTTGCTTTATCCCAATGCGACCAAAGGTGAAGACTCCTCTGGAACGTTGATGAGACTACTCGCTCAGCCATTTTATCAGAGCGCGTGAGATCTGGTCGTGACCTTATGCATGTCTTCTTCGTGTTCGATGAATATTCTGATAGATCTTCTCCGTCTGAGGTCCATAGTCAGAAGGATATTATACTCGACGTTCTCCGCAATCCTCATAAGCCCCGTTCGACGGGAGAGTGGATTGGTGGTGAGATTACACGTCAGTAAGTATATTGACCCCTTGAGCTCTCGTCCTTTCTGGATGGTGCTTATTCGACGACACTAGGTTCTGGGCACCCACTGTCAAGGATGCCACGGATATCTCGCGCAAAAGGTTTATCCAGCATATGGATGACTATCTCACTGGAGTGATTCAAGAATCTGTTGATAAAAAGGATCATCGTATACTTGATATCAAGAGTTATATTGAACTTCGGCGTCACACCAGCGCAGCGAGGGCTGTGTTTTCCATGGTGGAACTGGAATTGGATATCCCTGACGAAGTGATGTTACACCCCGCCCTTCAAGAGATCATTGTAGCTGCGATAGACATTGTCGCTCTCAGTAACGTGAGTGAAATTTTCGAGCTTGCGTGCGTATGCTGACAGGATGATTTGGCAGGATATATTGTCCTATAACATGGAGCAAGTGCGTGGAGATCACCTCCACAACATCGTCACGTCTGTGATGTACGAACGTAATACGGATGTGAACGGAGCCATGCTGTGGGTGGAAGACTATATTTTCCAGCTGAGTGAAAAGTTTGTCGCCGGAATGGAGTCGCTTCCCAAATGGAAGGAACCGGTTAGCTCGCAGGTGAAGCAATACTGCAATGGTATGGGTGAAGTGCTCCGAGGAAATTACGAATGGAGTTACGAAGGTGAAAGGTATTTTGGAAATAAGGGCCCAGAAATCAGGAAGAACAAGTGGTTGTCGATCTTGCCAAAGAGCGACGATGCACAAATCGGTCCCTTACAAATCGATAGCTCTCTTTTGTGATCGCTGATGGTATTACTTTTTACTGGCGTGCTGTAGTATCAATCAACCCTTTGAAGCATCCGACATTGTGTCATCCATGGGAGATAAGATTATCGTCGGAGTTACGGTCCGATGACGGTGTCGGTGAAAAGTTGCCGACGCGACTTTGATCTTGACACGGTCGTCCGATCGTGTTGATCAACGACACCAAATGGCACCTCTCTCTCATCCTACTATTCAGGGTACGTTTATACCATCGTTTACTTCACAAACCTACCAATCGCTTTATAGACGGTTGGTTCAGAGAGATCTCATCCCAATGGCCCGGCCAAGCCATGATGCTCAAGGTCAACAAGATACTCCACGTCGAAAAATCGCTCTATCAGGACGTCCTCGTATTCGAGTCCGAGACGTTTGGAAACGTCCTGGTTCTTGATGGCCTTATACAGTGCACTGAACGCGACGAGTTTTCGTGCGTCTCCCAGGTACTCAATCATGCATGCTGATGAACGTGGACGGGCAGATATCAAGAGATGATCGCTCATCTTCCGCTAGCGAGCCACCCTCTCCCGAGAAAGGTGCTCGTCATTGGAGGTGGTGATGGTGGTGTCGTTCGTGAGGTCTTGAAGCATGACACGGTGGAACAAGTCGTTCTGTGCGACATCGACGAGGTTTTTCTCAATCTACTTATATCCCCATCACCTCTTACGGATGGTTTTCCGCTACAGGCCGTTATCCGTGTATCCAAGACCCATCTCCCACACATGTCCTCCCTTCTCGAATCGCCCCGCGTCAGAGTTCACATCGGAGATGGTTTCAAATTCCTCGCAGAAAACAAATCAACGTACGACGTCATTATCACAGACTCTTCCGATCCGGTCGGTCCCGCTGAATGCCTCTTCCAAAAGCCCTACTTCCAGCTCCTCTATGACGCCTTGGCCCCCGGCGGTCACATCTCAACGCAGGCAGAATGTCTTTGGATTCACCTGCATCTCATTGCTGAACTGCGAAACATGACGCGCGAAATATTTCCAGTCTCGCAGTATGCATACACGACTATCCCGACCTATCCTTCTGGGCAGATCGGATTCATTGTGTGTGCCAAGGATGGGGATAAGATACTCAGTGAACCCGTACGCAAGGTGACGCCGACGCGTTATTATAACGAGGAAATCCATCGCACCTCGTTCGTCCTCCCCGAGTTTGCCCGTGTCATTTTGGATGAAGGAAGGGATATTCGACCGGTCTTTGGGAGGAGCGCGTTGGCTGAGAAAGCGACGGAAGAGGGAAAGAGGGTGAAAAAGATTCTGCTGCTTGGGTCTGGTTTCGTGGCACGACCATGTGCGGAGTATGTTGTTCGTGATCCATCCAACGAGCTGGCTATTGGTGAGGACACCGCACAACAGTGCGACTAGAGACTCATGTTCATCTCAGCATGTCGGACGCTGAGCAGTGCCAAAGCGTTAGCCGAGGGTCTTCCTAACGCCACCGGTATTTCGCTCGATGTCCACTCGACGACCGATCTCGAAGCACAGGTAGCTGCGCATGATCTCGTGATTTCCTTGATCCCGTATACCTACCACGCTGCAGTTATCAAGGCCGCCATCAAGGGAAAGACGCATGTGGTGACGACGAGCTATGTCTCTCCAGCGATGAGGGAGCTTGATGAGCAGGCCAAGGCAGCTGGGATCGTGGTCTTGAATGAGATTGGTCTTGATCCCGGCATCGATCACCTCTATGCTGTCAAGACCATCTCGGAGGTTCATGAAAAGGGTGGAAAGGTGATGATTCCGTGATTTTGACGACGAGCAGCGCTGATCATCGTCGATGCGGATAGATCAAGCAGTTCTTATCGTATTGTGGTGGGTTACCTGCGCCCGAATGCTCTGGAAATCCCTTGGGGTACAAATTCTCGTGGTCGTCACGAGGTGTCCTCCTAGCTTTACTAAACTCGGCTTCATACCTATCGCAAGGTAAACAACTTGACATCACCGGAAACGAGCTCATGAGCTATGCCAAGCCATACTTTATCTCTCCTGCATTTGCGTTTGTGGCCTATCCCAACCGCAACTCGGTTCCGTTTCGCGAGTTTTACAATATTCCAGAGGCGGAGACGATCGTTCGTGGCACATTGCGATACCAGGGGTTCCCCGAATTTATCAAGGCGTTGGTTGACCTGGGCTTCCTTGATGCCACTGAGAAAGAATGGTTAACTCCGGATCTCACATGGGGAGAGGTGACCCAGAAGGCCATCTTTGCCAACGACGCGTCTGAGAAGTGAAAAGGTCATATTTCGTGTGACTTGTTCCTGACCATCCCCTCAGATCTCTCGTCTCCCGCATTAAATCCGCGTGCAAGTTCCCCAACGAAGGCGAGAGCACTCGCATTATATCTGGCTTGCGATGGATAGGGTTGTTTTCGACCCAAAAAGTGGTTCCGAGGGGGAACAATTTGTTGGACACCCTCTGTGCACAACTAGAAGGTTTGATGAAGTATGAACAAGGGGAGCGTGATCTCGTCATGCTCCAGCACAAGTTTGTCGTCGAATGGGCCGATGGAAGCGAGGTAGGGATTTTTTTTGTCGAGTGAGGGAGCACTTTCTGACGATGCGCGAAAAGCAAACGTTGACATCGACGCTCGAGCAATATGGCAGTCCATCTGGTCACTCGGCCATGGCGCTGACTGTCGGTCTTCCCTGTGGTATCGCTACTCAGCTCGTGTTAGATGGTGTGATCAATACCCCTGGCATTCTCGCGCCATATACCAAGGAGATCTGCGAGCCCATTCGAGCCATTCTAGAGAGAGAAGGTTTGGGTCTCATCGAGAGAGTGTTGTAGAAACTTGGTGTAAAAGTGTGTACAAATGAAACAAAAAGTCTTCTCCCGGCGCTAATGGCACCGCGCCGGCTATGATTCATGTTATTGTCTTGCCTTCCATCTCATTCCTTGACCTCCTCGTTCCAGTCGCCCAATGTCGGTCCAACTGCGACGATCATCCGACGATCAATGGTCGACAGAGACTTCTGAGCTACAGGCCGAGACCGAATCGATCCTGCTCAAACACGTCCCGCTCGATCCGACGAGTCCACCACCGCTCCAACGCCAACAGCACCTCCAATTCCTCGTGCGCGGTCTCGTACAAGGCTTTCCGTCGCGCTATGTAAGCCAGGATGCGAGTCAGCCATGGTTATTGTATTGGACGCTGCAGAGTTTTTGTGTATTGGGCGTCGGGATGGATCCTGATAGTCGGCAACGGTACGTGGCGTCTCCTTGGCTTGTGGAGCTCGATGGATGAACCTTTGATTCATTGATGGATTAGGGCGATCCATAAGATCCTGGCGTGGCAACATCCAGAGGGAGGCTTTGGTGGTGGACCGGGTCAGGCTGCGCATCTCCTCCCCACTTACGCGTCCGTATGTGCGCTCGCGATCGTGGGCCGACCAGGACCTGGAGGCGGTTGGGATCAGATCCACAGGTGTGTGTCATTCCCTCCAGCTTGATCTGCTGTATCTACATTCGTACACAGAGAACGTCTCTATTCCTTTTTCATGTCGCTCAAACAGCCCGATGGTTCGTTTCTCGTCGCACACGACGCCGAAGTAGACGTCCGGTACTGTTCCCCTTTCCTTTGTTGCATCTCACTCTCACTCCCCGTTTGATACAGAGGCACGTACTGTCTCCTCGTCGTCGCGTATCTATTAGACCTCCTCACGCCCGAGCTACTCCAAGGCGTACCCGCCTTCATCGCCTCCTGTCAGACGTACGAAGGTGGGTTCGCGTCGGCATCGCAGCCGTACTACATTGCGGCGGATGCGTCAAGGGGTGGTGAACTCGGTCCGTGTCTGGATGATATCCGGCCACCCCTCGGCGAAGCTCACGGTGGATACACCTTTTGTGCGCTCGCATCGTGGGTCATGATGCAACCCTATCTCGCCTTTTCTTCTCCCACGACGGAAACGGACTCGAAGGTGACACGGTCCCCGTCGATCGATTATAAGCGGTTGTTGCGGTGGCTCGTGCAAATGCAAGGGACAGAGATCGAGTTGGGCGGGTTTAAAGGCCGGACGAACAAGCTCGTGGATGGGTGTTATTCATGGTGGGTCGGGGGTTGTTTTGCACTATTGGCGTCGTTGGGCGTTGGGTGTGACACCGCGGCGCATACCACACCCGATGCGACGGCACCCAACGAAGCCGAGTGGCATGACGTGGACGGTACGTTCTCGAACCGATGCACCACGAAGGGTCTTTTTTTTTTTTTTTTTGTCCTCATGCACACTCTACATCCACATACAGAATCGCTCTGGGACACGTCCGCGTTACAACGTTACATTCTCTGTGCGGCGCAACATCCCGCTGCAGGCCTTCGTGATAAGCCACCCAAGTGAGACCCATGTCCCCATTCGGTGTCTTCTCGTCTCTGTTCTGACCGAGAATGGAACATAGGAGTGCGGATGCGTATCATACGTTGTATTGTCTTGCGGGGCTGTCGGCGGCGCAACATACTGTGAGTCCATCTGCGGTGCGGCGCGCCGAGGTCGATCGGGCGTGGCAAGCGGCGGAAGCTGAAACGGAGACGGGCATTGATGGAGACGAGGGATCGTTGTTCCGACGAATCCGCAGGATGTCGTTTGCAGATGCGTTGGCGTGGACAGAAGAGGAAGGGGCCTCGCATATCCTTGGTGGTACAGAGAACCGATTGGTATGTCGTCATGTACTCGTGATGGTGGCTTGTCTTGATTGATGTGAACAGAACGCCACGCACCCCGTGTTCAATTTGACGGTGACACATACGGAAGGTATCATGGGGCACTTTTATAAATGCCCAATTCCAAAACGGAAATCATAAAGAAAAAGGGACTGATTTAGAGATAAAGATACAAGAATACATTGGGTACTGTATGGTTTGGTTTAAATAACCGGTAGATGCAAGTCGAACGAAAGCGTAGCAACAGGGTAGATTCAAGTAAAGCGGAAAACGTAGACGAACCGAGTAATATAATACGCCATCACGCAATGACGCAAGAATCCCTCGTCTTGGTATCCGTCTTATCCATCAGGAGCCGATTCCGTACCCGCAGATCCTCGACCTCCTCCTGCAACGCACGCGACCGATCCCGTTCCTCCCGTCTGAGCTGAATCAACGCCGGCAACAACCGTTCGACAGCCTGCCACGCCGAACACCGCTTCTGCAGTAGATGCCGTAAAGGAGCAGGTAAATACCGGTGGTCTTCACACCCAAACTCGGTCCAGGTGATCCCCATCTCAAAACGACACTGCGCAGGACAGATCCGGCTTAGGTACGTCGCGACCGCGTCGGTGTCGCCGTCGTGTACGCGGGATGTCCCAATCGAGAGCGTTCCGAGAGCCTTGAAAGACGGTATCGGGTCCTCTGAAGGCGGGATACCGGCTTGGGACGCATCAATGTAAAGCCCAAGGAGGCCGAGTCGGGGACAATGTCGTGCAAAGGCAAGGTAGGCGCGCAGATCGAGCGAGAATCCAGACAGGCTGAGAAAGAGGGGCTCACAGTTGAGCATGAGATGTTCGATGTGCGGCCACTGACGCGCGAGGTCTTCGATCTCGTCGAGGGTGATTCGGAGTGGGAGTTTGTGTACGAGTTCCAGGTAGACGAGGTTGGGGAATGCGAGAAGGGGTTTAATGGTGTCGTACGAAAGCTGTTGGTCTGGGGCGAGATCGATGGGGAGGCTACGGTGGTAGAGTTGGAGGCTGAGTTTAGACAGGAGGTGGCACTGTTTGGAGAGTAAGGTGAGAAAAGTGTGGACTTCTGTTGGGGTGTGTTCGATGTAGGTGTTGATGTAGAGCGTCGTGATTTGCGTGGGCGCAAAGGAGGTACGGAAGAAACGGTCGAGGTCATCGATGCGGGCAGATAGGTTAAGTTCGCGTAGGGATGGGAATGCGCCTTCGTGGAGCAAGGGGGAAAAGGACGCGACGTTGTCCTTGTTGCCATATCCGAGCTGGAGATCTTGGCTAAAGTCGATGACGGAGATGTTTTTGGCTTGAGAGAGTTGTTCGATAATGGAGGAAGTGTAGTGAAACTCTGGAAGGACAATCCTTTTGAGTTCGGGTAAATTTTGCAAGAGGATGCGGAGCTCTGCATCGATGGGTTTTCCAGGGTAGTGGACATAGAGGGTGAGCGAGTGCAAGAGGGGCGCACGCGCGCATAAATCGGTATAAAAGGTAGGGTGAAAATCGAATGGGGCGGTGACGGTGAGTTGACGTAGACGACGGTGGAGAAAGAGTTTGCATCGTTCCATGTGAGCGTTGCTGGTATAGATGTATTCCAAGGTATGCATGTTGGGCAGGATCTCCAGAGACGTGCGGGTTCGCGCCACGTCGTCCAGCAAGGCGCATATCTCAAGATCATACATGGCCGGACGGAACTTGAGCGAGCGTACGCGCGAGGCATACTTTTCGAACCGAGACCAGTCATTCACCTCTGGCAATGACGCGAAGCACTGTCGAAACCAAGATAGGATGAGCCGAGTGCGAAGACGATGATGGTGGCCGGCTCACGTATTCGAACCCATCATCCTGGTGGATGATAGGTTTAAGGAGACGAAAGAGGTGGAGAATGTTGTCGACGTCTTTCCAGAGGACGTCGAGCGCGATGTTGGACCATTGTTTGCAGACACAGGCATTGGCGATGTTGGCGCTTCTGTCGAGGAAATTGAAGATGATGTCGAGCAGTTCTGGTATGAAAAGGACGCGATGGGTGGAGACCGTGTCTGGCGTTGTGTTTGTCGTGGGCGACGTTGACCTGATCAATCGCATCATTTGGTAGGAAACGAGCAAGTTGAACGGGAATTAGCCGTGAGAAATACTCGGATCGTCCAATCTGTTTCTTGATGAAACTGATCCTTCAAGTTCATCATTCCCATCCGTCTTCAAAATTAGTTTGGTATCCCATCTGCTTGTCTCATGACATCATGTGTGAGTACACCAGGTTACCGTGAACATTTTCTTGATTCCCGTGTGTCCAACCTGCTCTTCAGGTACTGAGCTGAAATAAAGGACCCGCGGCGTTGCACTGTATGAAATTTTTCTTATCATGGATGGGGTCACACCGGAAATGATCACTATTAATATTTCCTAGGAACAGGTTCACTGATCCTCCGCACACTCTATATCCTGCCCATCGTGCTAGACATTGTCGTGACGCGTGTAGCCATGGAGTATTCTGCTTCGCTGGCACATGGTCGACATTGCCCCATTCTGTTTCAGTTGTGTTGCTTTCACACCATGGGCTTGGTGGCGCCACAGGAACGACACTCCGATTCCCGATATCCCACTTCCGATGCGTCCCGTCTAAAAATATTGCGTAACACCTCTATCTGGGAATGGTGAGCACATGCAATCCCTTTCTAGCGTACTGCCTTACTCAACCCCCCACGAGGTTCTGCCGTCGGGCAGGCACACTCCATTTCCAACAGAAACGTTTTAAAAAGGTTCTAACCCCCACATTATCTTTCCTCCGTGTTACCATGTCCTACCCTCTTGCGGCCGTCGAAGCTCACGATCCTCGCGTGCACATCGTAGAGAACGAAGATACCGTTGGCCCCGAGAATTTTGTTCTCGCAGATGGCTTGGCACCCAACTTTGAGACGTATCTCTACTATGCCCAGGAACAGCGTGACAGAGAGGCCGCAGAAGCACGCAGGGAAGGTCACCGTCCACCAACCGGCTGGTTCAGTGAGCTGTTCGGCTTGAACAGGCTCAGTCACGATCTAGCTTCGGTCACTTCCGCAGATGAGAAGAAGGCTGTATCCGACGAGGCCGTCATTCTCACTGTCACTCCTGCCGAATATCGTGCAGCTTCCAGCTCGTTGAGGACGGCCACATGGGGTGCCATCTTTTATCTCATCACTACCGGTATGTCATTTCTCTACCTCGTTTTCATCCATCTAATAAACGAATTAGACATCCTTGGTCCATATTCGACCCCCTTTGCCTTCTCGGCTGTCGGGTATGGTCCAGGCGTCGCATGTTTCGTTACATTCGGCATCATGGCAGCATACAGCGGTTTCCTCCTTTGGCATATGTTCTTGAAACTGGATTCGGAAAGGTTCCCTCTAAGATCGTTTGGTGATCTCGGTTATCGTATCTACGGATCATGGTTCCGGACCGGTGCGACCCTTTGCATTTCACATGCGCACGTCACATGAACTGACGATCTCAAAGTGTGCAACGTGTTGCAAAGTTTACAGCTCATCTTCAATGTTGGTATCATCATTCTTGGTAATGGACAGGGTCTTTCGCAGATGACGAAATTCAAGGTGTGCGCATACACTACCGTCTTGCACACCCAGCATTCATGCCACATCAGGTTTGCTTTTCTGTGTGTAACATCATTTGGATGTTAGGAGGCATGATCCTGGGCCAAATTAGAACTTTGCAAAAGTTTGGCTGGGTCGCCAACATTTCTATTTGGCTCAACGTTGCTACACTCGTTATCACGATGGGCGCTGTTGCGCACACTGCGCCCAATTACAGCGCAGCACAGGAGGCATATGGCGTCGTCGCTGGCCCAGTGCAAACACTGGCAATCAACAGACAGCCTTTTGAAACCCAACTGAACGGCATCATGCAAATCGTGTTCTCTTATGGTGGCGCGTGAGTCTACCTTTTGTGGACTCTGGACTCTGGACTAATAAATGGCTCGTCTAGAATGATCTTTGTCGAATTCATGGCCGAGATGCGTCGGCCAATGGACTTCTGGAAGGCCATGGCTTGCGCGCAGATATTCATCACCGTCGTGTACATGTTTTTCGGCCTCTTCGTCTATTCATACCAAGGCCAGTTCGTCATCAATGTGAGTATATTAACGTCCAAACCTTCTCGATATGTGTTGACCAAGGATTTTTAAGCCTGCAAACCAGGGCATCTCGCTCTACAGCCTTCAGACACTGACCAACGCGATCTCTCTCACCGCCGGTCTTATCGCCGCTGCATTGTACGGAAACATTGGTGTCAAGGTCATCTATCAAAACATCTTTATATCACTCTTCCGTGCGCCCCCTTTGACGGTCACGAAGGGAAAGTACTTCTTTGCCATACTGGTGATCATTTACTGGGCACTCGCTTTCGTCATTGGTTCTGCGGTTCCTCAATTCACCAACATTTCGTCTCTTGTTGCCGCCGTCTGCATTTTCCGTACGATCGATTTCCTCGCATCGTCTAACTCCCCTTGACGCTTCATCTGCAGAATTCTCATACACCTTCCCGCCATTTATGACTCTCGGCTATATCATGCAAGTTGATGCCATGTCGCGTGATCACCCCTACGACATCAACAATCCGCGTGCGTCCCGAATCGATAGCTGGCGGAACGCTTCCCGATGGATACGCGGATGTACGTGTGCACTCCTCTCAGTCATTCGTTTCCTTGTCTGACACATTTTGCACAGATTCGAGACGCTTCGTGTTCAACACGTGGAACTTGATTCTCACTTTGGCGTGTTTGGCGACGGCTGGGCTGGCGTCGTATTCTGCGATTGAGTCGATTATTACGGATTTCAAGACAGGTACCTCGGGAACGTCTTTTGGATGTACGTCCCCCGTCTCTTAATTATATAATTACTTCCACGTTCCTCTCGTTGGGGAGGATATGGATAATGTGTACGTGTAATTACTATTTGCATCGTCGCACGGAATGTAAACCAGAGGATAGAGTATGAGAAGAGTTGGACAATGACGGAGACGTGTAGTTGAAGTGCCGATAACGGCACTATGTCCGAGTACGCGAGCGCCACTATCAAGATGGGCAGGGACAAAGGACCTCGTTGCAGGATCAATGAATAATTACGTAACTAATGAAGAATGCAAGCTCAGGGAGCTTTGTTACGGGACCCCATACGCCAACGCCATGGCCGTGATCACTTTGAAGGAGTCTGTTTGGTCGTTCTGACAGACGTTATCGTTATCGCCTTGTCCCCGTCGCTCGGCAGCATTTGGGCCCGGTGACTAGTCTATTGTAGGGCGATCATGTCGAGATGCTCAGTCGATGATCGATGATCGATAGGTACAGTATCATAGGCCCTACCGAGGAATCGAGGTCGGCAATGCTCCGTCACTTGCAATGTCACAGATTCAAATCGACACTGGCATATTGTCAAAGTACGTTGTGTTGGTGTCCTTCCTGGGACGATCAGGCGCGTTGTCAATACCAGTCGCGGTCGCGGTCGAGGTGACCCATCATCACCGTCACCGTTACCGTCACCGTCACTGTCACTGTCATTTTCTGGCCGCGGAAATTGTCCGTCCATCTTTGATGATGGAAATTTTTTTCGGGCTCGAGCGAGTGGTGGCGTTCCTGCCAGAGATGGTCGTTATCGTCGCGATGGCGGTGCACGGGACGCTTCCAAAAAAAAAAAAAAAAAAAAAAAGAATAAGAGAAAATAAGAAAAGATGAGTACTGTACTGGTCGAGAGCACTGACTTGGCTAGAATACTTGAAAACTGCGTACTCGGTGGCTTATATTGAGAATGATCTCACCCCTGGGCTGTGTACATTCCGGTCATGCAGTGGCAGGGTATGAAAACCAGTTTCGTTGCCAGAAAAGAGGGGAATCCTGTATGTACGCTTTGGCGCGGATTTGAAGAACCTTCAAGTTCTCTCCGATGGATCGAGCCGATGTCGGCGTACGTAGCCCATGAGGTGCGTGTCTGGTACCGCCTGACCCTTTTACGCGTCACGTCAAAGGCTGATATGATATATGTATATGTGACAGCTGAAGCACTGACGTTTGGCAGGATACGCCATTGTTGACGGACGTCATTTGTAGTTTCAAGCCTCGGTTATCGCTCGCCGATCGGCGCCTAGAGTTTTCGCAAGAAACTTGATGTCATCATGTACATAGGCCCAACTAAAGTCTGCCGTGCTCCATGCTCAACGGTGGGATACTGGTAAGCATGTCGAGTCCTTGACCAAGAGGTTTGGGTATCTAACACGCGTACGGCGCGTTAGTACGCTATTTGTGCCAGTAGCACGCACTATCATTGTCGCCTTTATGGGATCTGGAGGTCTGCTAGGGTGCTGCGATCAGTGCACACCATGTTGGCGCGGACGGATCCAGGAGATCGATATCGATCCGGGTTAAGTTACAAGCAACCTAATATATACCAAATATATCCGATATTTCAAACCCCGCAATTCTCATTCGACTCAAGTTTTGGCTGTCGCTTGTTAAGGTCACAGACTTAAATTTTAGACAGAAAACGCTTCCATGTGGTTCCCTGTTCACAGAACTCTGGAAACTTGTGCCCTCAAGTGCGTGTAAGACATCAGTCGATTTGAGTAGTGGTCCATGAGCCCCTTCCCCCAAGAAAGAGTGGATGTGAGGCGCGCAAATGGGGAACGTGTCGAGAAAACGGGAAGTGTGTGCGTACTCGATAGTACGGAGCGCGGGATGTGTGAGGAAAATGGGTCTAATCGGTTGTACAACTAGGCAGAGCAGGTCGGCATGGTGACTATTCCTGAGGGGCCCCGAGCAATAGGTCAATTTCTTACTCGCTCGATAATAGACATGACCCTTTGACTCACTCATTGCACTATGCTCACCAGGGTGTTCGCCTCCTGTCGTGAATGTCGGTGCTCCTGCACATATCAGTCACCGGTCTACGTTATAAATTTTGGCGCATTGGTAAGCGCAGGACATACGTCTACATTATGATAATGGGATGTCAACGGCATTTGATTCAACGGTCGGACAACTACATCGTCCCTCCGTGGGTGCCGGTGGATATCCGAGCGGACAACGCGGAAGCAAGCAAGGGTTCCAGAGTTGCGCAGGGAAGGAAGACGTACGCTTCAGAAACCCATTTTTGTTATCTCTGCCCATCTTTTAGATTATATAAACCCACGTTGACCTGGAACCAGTCCCCTATCATCACAATCTCGACATGCCATTTCCTTGGCTCGATATCTCTATCCCTTTCTTCAATAGAGCACCTGAAAAGGTGCCCGTTTCAGTCAATTGGTTTCCCAACAGGCGATGCAACTACGAATGCCATTTTTGCTTCCATACCAACACTAACCAATTCATTCTCCCTTTCGAGGACGCAAAACGTGGGCTCCGCATGCTCGTCAGTGCGGGGATGAAGAAATTGAACATCAGTGGTGGTGAACCTTTTCTTCAACCCCGCTACATCGGCGAGGTGTTCAAATTTTGCAAAGAGGAGCTTCACCTCGAATCGTGCTCTGTTGTCTGCAATGGCTCAAAGGTGACCGAGAAATGGTTGGATACGTACGGCCAGTACCTCGATATCATGGCTATTTCCTGCGATTCGTTCGATGTGGAGACCAACGTTAAACAAGGTCGCGCGGAACATGGCACGGCCACGACGCATATTGACAACGTCTTCAAGGTCGTGCAGTGGGTCAAAGAAAGAGATATCAGGGTAAAGATTAATACGGTCGTAACTATGTACGTATACGTGTCTTTCGAGGACGATTATTAAATTCGCTTCGATTCTCCTTTTCCTGTAGCAACAACTGGGAGGAAGACATGAATGATCACATTAAGGAACTCGCGCCATTCCGATGGAAAGTACGTGCTCACTGTTGATGATTTTTCACGAACTTGATCTGATCGATGGTCAGGTTTTTCAGGTTCTTTTGTTGGATTCAGAGAATACGGGTGCAGAGACGGGTTCGCTTCGCGATGCCCGCCATCTTGTCATTACAAAGGAACAATTCCAGGCGTTTCTAGCCCGCCACGCTTCCCAAAAGTGTTTGGTCCCGGAGGACAACGAATCCATGAAGGATTCGTATCTAAACTTGGACGAACGCATGAGGTAAGTTGGCTCATATGTTATATACTCAACGTTCACGGACGGGTCGCGGCTGACGGGTGGATTCGAGATTCTTGAATTGCCAGGACGGAGGAAAGAAGCCTGGCAGATCGTTGTTGGAAGTGGGGGTCCAGGATGCGCTTGAGGATTCGGGGTTCGACGAGAAGGCCTTCGAAGAGCGCGGGGGAATTTTCGAGTGGAAAAAGGAAGGGCTCGAGTGGTGATCCCAATTTCCTGAATCATCGTCTGTTGCTTGAAAGAAAAAAAGGCGCTCAAGCATCGTTTGGCTGATACACGTGGCATGCTATCTACTAATATCTTGAATCTGAAACTTTTTTGAAGTGCCATTTACTTGTCTGCCGGGCTTGTTTATCTCTCTCTCGTTTCTTTACCTGAGCACAGGACTCAGGGAAGCATTGGTTTGTCGACAATAATGGAGTGTAGTTGACCGGGTTCAACTGTGTTGATGCAAGGCTTGGAAGGGGGTAATATATGGCCCTCGCGAGTATAATTATACCTGGGACATACCGCATACCTTAAATCCAGCGCGCGGGAATCCAGATGCTTGATATCGATGGATACTACAAGGCTAGCCTATTGATAAACCTGCATAAAATCACGGGTCTCGTCCACATCATGATCCACTACGCGTCACAGGTGTAGTTCGATCGAAGCGATACGTTTGATGCTCCTCGCCATTGTCACAAGCACTACAGTAGGTCCGGGTATAACGATCATGTATTCCCAGGTCAATAAGCCTCTTGGACCCCAAGTCGGACACCCAAGGTTGGAACTTTGTCTCCATTGTTTTTCCCGGAGTACAATTAGGATGGGAGTTTGACGCAGGATGAGGATGTTATGCGAGAATCCCTGCCCCCTGCATGGCATTCGGTCTTTCGATTATCGAATGCACTGTGGCCCAATTAATTTGAGGATGATACTACATATAGGTGCCTCACCATAGGTGTCCAGGTCTTGACTCTCTTTACATGCCATTTACTTGCTCTTCAGCGCTACGTGCGAAGACATAACGTGTCCGGGAGTCCAGTAGAAACCGGTTGATGGTGGAGGACACAGCTGGTCACGTTCGCAAGAGTGGTGCGTCGTTGATCTCGGAGTGGCTTCCATTTGTCTGCTAGGTCTTTGAACAGCGTACGCGTAGTGTGGTCTATGTAACCACTTTCCTGCCTTGGGGTGCCTTTACGGAGTATATTTATGCAGAGTCCGCAGGGGATCACGGGATACTTGGATGGATCCAACAGCCTCGCCAGTGAGATCTATCTCCAATTTGGTGGATGCCCAGTTCCTTGAAGCTGACCACTTTCATACTCTGATCTTGATGGTGTTGAAGTTTCTATTTTTCCTCTCTATTTGCACTACGTGTATTCCTTTGGGACCCACGCTGAACATCCCTATGTCAGCACGGACTTTGCCACGTCGCACACGCCGTGTAAGCACCAGCATGCCATTCGCTTGACTAACGAGGCAAGAGTCAAGACTTACGCATCACTGCAGCTGCAGGTGTTGACGCCGCATTTGCCGGCTTCGTTGACGAGGATGGTGTTAACCTGTGGGAAAAGCTCCGTGAGGGAACACGTACATCACTCGAGAACGCAAAGCACACATACGTTTTGCATGATGAGTGTATGTTGTGTAGAGATCAAGTGGTGACGGAACGTCTGAAGGTGTTGGAGGGGGACAACGAGCCTAAAGGGGCCTCCAAGTCCAACAACCAATGACCATCAGCTGTGTAAGTATTTGTCCTCCAAGAAATCGTGCATGTATCCAACAAATGCCTCAGGATCTAGCGGCCATGTACAGTCATTACGTGTTCTGTGGGGTTGTCCCGATGCTGGATTTAGCCCATCGGCCAATGATTGTGTTGTGAAAGTGCCTGTCCTCCAAGAAATGGCTCATGCATTCACATGGAGCAAGTTCAATAAAACTAAAAATGGAGGTATCGTACTGATATGTCTTATATTCCCTGGTTGGCTTGCCATGCAAGTGTGTTTTCCTCATCAAATCCCTTGGGGAGATCAGCCAGTTGAGACAAGGAAATCCATAAGTAGATGTACATAGATAGACCCATCTACCAATTGCCGTGGGCAGGGATGAAATGATTTTAGAATATACGAGTACAGCCATCCGCCCTGTATTTTTTCCAGACTTACAGACTTGGTGCATCTTCAGTGGTATCGCAAGATAGAGGAGGTGAGAAAGTGAGATCAACTGCTACTACTAATAGTATATTTCCAGGCCGATATAATCAGATGAGTGCATGAAACGAAGGATGGAGATTGGGTGGGGTTAACCTACCTTAGCTCATTGGGGCTTTATCCAAACCCGCTTTGAGGCCCTCTACATATCACCTACGGTACACCCATGATTGGGTACTCCGAGCCAAGAAGAAGCTTTGCCCATATGCCCAGTGCCTGGTTGATATACGAATGAGTCTTTATGATGCCAAGGATGTCTCGTCCATGGAGAAAGCCCTGGAAAGGTTGGGTTATTCCACAATAATATTGTCTCTATTTTTCCGGCTCCTGGGCTACCTTATGTCATGTTATGCGCCATGGCATCTCAATCGAGCAGGGCACGAGACGTTACTATCCTGGGATCAGTATCGCATCAAATCCGACCCCATAACCACCAGATGAGACATTTTTTGGATACATGCGCGATTTCTTGGAGGACGAGCGCTTATACGGCCGGTGGCCATTGGCTGATGGACTTGGTGACCCTTTTGTTATGGTGAGGTATAAAAAGAGAGACTCTTTGGGCTCATTGTCCTCCAGCATCATCACTTGATCTCTAAACACAACGCACTCATCATGCAAACTGTACGTGTTCCCCGCGCTGTCGAGTGGCGCGTATGTCCGCTCACGAAACCTTTCCTACAGGTTAACACCATCCTCGTCAACGAAGCCGGTACATGCGGCGTCAACACCTGCAAGTGCGGTAACTCGTAAGCCTTGTCCCGTCGGATGACCGAGTGATATGCTGACGCTTACACGACGTTGACAGTTGCATCTGCAAGTCTGGTGAATGCAAGTGCTAAATAATCATAGATAGCCTTGCGAAGCTCGTCTTGTGCATCGTGGATGAGCTCATCATAGCCTTTGTATTGTCAATGTATGCCGCCCTTGATTGCTCCGAAGCTGTGTGAAGTAAATCTATTATGCGAATGTTGTCTAGGTCCGACTTGGTGTGAGGTTGGAGCGTCGATCAGTAAGTGACTGGTCGTTAACATGGCGAGGCCTCAGTACTCAGCACTCAGTCTTCGCCCATACGAAACTGAGGTGAGACATTTTATCATCAACTAATTAATACCTACCAGACCTTCTTGTGTCTAGTGTCTGACTTCCTGACAAGCAAGACCTCACAAAAGATGGGACCTCAATTCGCATCTCCCCGCGCGAGAGGCGAGTGTCAGCTGCATCGTTCGATTCCATGCCAGGTATTATTCCATTCCGTATACACATAATGACGCTTGCGAGCACAGTGGGCACAGTGGGTACACAGACACATATTCTGTGTGTACGCGCGTGCTTGCAAGGCCTATAGGCCGTGAAATAAGACGAGACGAAGGAAGGGAAACAAGATAGAACCCTCGTGACTTGTCGCGCAGTGGAAGTAGCATCAGTAACTTTACAAATGTCTAAACGTGACTAATTGGTGCGCTAACCATGCTTATGGGAGAGTGCTTAGCCATAACAAGCCAGCTATTCGGGCGTGGGAGGTCACATAAAGTCTCGCTAAGCCAGATAAGCGAAACATTAGTGGCAATTAGTCGCATTTAGACATTTGTAAAGTTACTGATGCTATGCGAGCGAGTCCGTACGCCGCATTGCATGTAGACAATACTACAAGGCTACAGAGTTCAGAGCATCGAGACGCAATTTAGGTTTCAGAAATGGCTGTGCTCTTTTCGTTCTTCGTGTCGTGAAACATGGCTTCGCTTAAGCCTAGTATGTACTCGGTATGGATCCCGAAGGTACATGTGACAATCGCGTTTTTCTTAGATAACGTGCACCACGTGGTCGTGTCTAGTCAAAAACCTTTGCAGTGAGTCTTCCTTATGACATTACCACCCACCAGATTAAAATTTCGACACCTACCATCTTACCTGACATGACACTCTCCTGGCTCAACTTGTCATTCTTCAATAAAACACCTACGACAATACCAGTCTCCGTTAACTGGTTTCCCACAGGCGTTGCAATTATGAGTGCCATTTCTGTTTCCATACCAATACAAATCAATTTCTTCTCCCTCTCGAGGATGCTAAACGTGGTCTTCGCATGCTCGCTGATGCGGGTATGAAGAAAATGAATATCAGCGGTGGCGAACCATTTCTTCAAGCCCACTATATCGGGGAGGTCTTCAAGTTTTGTAAAGAGGAGCTACAGATTGAGTCGTGCTCTGTTGTATGCAATGCCTCAAAGGTGACGGAGAAGTGGCTGGATACCTATGGCCCCTATCTTGACATCATTGCAATTTCCTGCGATTCGTTTGACGTGGAGACCAACATCAAGCAAGGTCGCGCAGAAAACGGGACATCTGCAACACATATTAACACCGTGTTCAAGGTGACGCAGTGGTGCAAAGAAAGGGGCATTAAAGTCAAGATCAATACGGTCGTTACCATGTACGTGTCTATGGCAGTTGCTTGTTTTAGTCCCTCGCTGATGTTCTCCTTTTACTATAGCAATACCTGGGAGGAAGACATGAACGACCAAATCGAACAGCTGGCACCCTTCCGGTGGAAGGTGCGTGTCCGATTCCTGGTTTCCTGAACGAATCAATCGAGCTCTCTATGATCTGACTCATTTGTCAGGTGTTCCAAGTGCTCCTGTTGGACGGGGAAAATATGGGTCCGGATACGGGTTCACTTCGTGATGCCCGCCATCTTGTGATCACAAAGGAGCAATTCCAGGCATTCCTTGACCGTCATGCTTCTCAAAAGAGCCTCGTTCCGGAAGACAACAATGCAATGAAGGATTCGTACTTGCTGATGGACGAAAAGATGAGGTGTGTCTGGTCTGCATTCTGGATGTTTGAATTCACCCATAAGCTGCCTGATGGACGACAAGGTTCCTGAATTGCCAGGGCGGAGGAAAAAAACCTGGGAGATCGGTATTGGAGGTGAGCGTGCAAGATGCACTTGACGATGCAGGATTCGACGAGAAGGCGTTCGAGGATCGTGGTGGAGTTTTCGAGTGGAAGAAAGACCCCCTTGAGTGGTGATCGATGATCGAGGCTAGTATTTGTGGGAGTTGTCTTCTTGGACTAATCTAAAATCACATGGCGCTGAGCCTGCGCGACAACTATTTCATATATTGTATCAGAGCGTAAAACGTATCGGCACGAGTGTAATGCTGCGTTACTGAAAAACGATATCCTGGCCCAACCAAAATCGGTCGAAACTCGATCCGAACCAAGCCTACGGAATCTATCAGTACTTTGGTGTGTCACTGTGTTCAGTTTCGCCGTGAAACTCACAGTGGCAACCGTCGATGACTATTTTCATGTGAAGAGGAGAGTGGACGGGCTTTAAAACTCTACAAGGTATTCGCTGAGTGTCCTCAGCTTCCTGGCCCAGCTCGAGTCAAGAATGCGTATACCTATGTCTCGATCCTTATCACAAAAAAAAGGAAGAGAGCCAGATGGCATCCTCCTGTTCAGTCCATCATAGTCGGTGTTGAACAGGTCATCCTGGGAAGTCGGAGCTACACGGCATATGCAGACTACAGCGCAGTTGCCGCGACGGGAACTCCGCCATCATTTTTCGTCGAATTTTGGGTTTGAGCTATCAAAAAATTATGGGAATGCAGGCTCTCGTAAGTTTAATTTCTCCTTCAGTCATGCGAACTCCCGCTCTCACCGTAAGCATGATTAGGACCAGTGACTCACCTCAAGAGGACACGATCATCCTCACTTCATCACTCTCCGTGATTCTAAAACTGCTTCATACCTATAATTTGGCCTTGTTAATGCGATAGAATCCAGACAGAGGCTCGGCAAGATGTTTGTATGTGAATTCATCGGAGAAACATGTTTTGCACTGGATTTTTGCGAGGAGGCATGGAGACTCGACCGCAAAGCCTGCAACATGGCTTGGGCTGAACTCTCCTTGGAGATGCTTCTACTACATATATACCGACACTGTGAATTGATTCCCCCATGTATACAGCCTGGCTCACGATGCCTTTCGATCGGATGCCTTATCAGGACGCCATTTCTAATAGCATCCTGATCTGAGGGTATGTAGATGTTCCATCATCCTTACCTTACTTTTCCGTCTCTTGTCTCTCTGTCGCGCTGCTGCTATCAACGCCCATTCATGCTCTGTCGATCCGCCATCTGAGTGTTCTCCTGCCATCCAGCGGGTGTTCCACCCCAAGTGCTACGATGGCGGTGATAAAAGGATCTGTATACTGTATTAGCCTCTTGAGACTGGAAGATCTATGGATATTTGGGCTTTAAGTTTCTTCTCGATTGGTCTTGAATAAAGCCGAATATAACTATTGTTGACGAAATCCAGTTCCCTGACGCACTCTCAACGTATCTCGTTAGCCCCCGTTCCACTTAGCGTCCAGTAAGTGATTGCATACTGGTAATTTTTGATGGTCCATTTATCGGACAAATGAAATCATGTGCAATGCAATCAAAGATAAATTGGGAAAATAATGAAAATTTAATTTATCCACAATCTAGAGCACAGCGTATAGTCCAACGCTATCGTAGGGTATTTGAGAGTTGTGATTGGACGACGTCCGCCCCAAGAAGGAAAATAAGGGTCGCTTGTCGGTCTCGGCAAGCGAACTGGTCTAGAACGGTCATAACTGGTTGTCCTGACTCGCCCGCTACCATTAAACCCCTCATAACCCCCTGTAGCCCATACGATTTCCCAACCCCGATTGAACTTTTTACTTCAAGGATCATCTCTCATAACCCATCACCCCTCATAACCCATTGGGGGCATAGGGTTCAACTGCAATACCTGACGTCATGCTGCACGTATGTCCAGACCCTAGACTAGTACTTGTAGTCATTGATGTTACCTGATCCAACGTAATTTCTCGCGGTGAGTGGGGCGCGGTAGGGGCAGTGACTCACGGCGGACGAAAAATCAGCACACGACCCTACGGGGATGCACACGCCATTGTGGAGCCCCACAGGTTTTTAGTGTAAGTTCGTATTCACCACTCGAGACATGGAAATTTGCGACTCAGGCATCCGTTATAATTCGTGTTATGTGAGTGCTGGTCCCTTATACGCTGCCAAGTAATCACCCACAGGTGCACATCAGCAGCCTCATGTTTCTGGATCATAAACGACTCAGGTACTGATCGGCTCGGGGCCTATACCATAAAGGTGGAGTACTCCAACTGGGCCTTTAAGACTAATATCATTCAATACTGCTGAGCGCCTGTTGTGACAGGCAAACTCCCTTTCAAGGTGTAATATCTGATCACCAAAGATCTCAATATATAATAGCCAAGCTTTGTTCGCTTCCTTTACCCCACCTCTGCTCCCTCAACAGATCGGCGCCTAAAGGCAGCACTATCATACCGCAACATGAGATTCTCCTGGCTCGACCTATCGATCCCCTTCTTCAATGCAAGGGCCCCTGCAGCGGTGCCTGTTTCTGTTAACTGGTTTCCAAATAGGCGCTGCAATTATGAGTGCCATTTCTGTTTCCATACAAATACGAATCAGTTCATTCTCCCGCTCGATGATGCTAAACGTGGTCTCCGTATGCTCGTCAGTGCGGGGATGAAGAAACTCAACATTAGCGGTGGCGAGCCATTCCTACAGCCACAGTATATCGGCGAGGTCTTCAAGTTCTGTAAAGAGGAGCTCCATCTTGAATCATGTTCTGTCGTATGCAACGGTTCAAAAGTGACAGAAAAATGGCTGGACACCTACGGCCAATATCTTGACATCATGGCCATTTCCTGCGACTCGTTTGATGTCGAGACCAACATCAAACAGGGTCGTGCGGAGAACGGGACATCTGCGACGCACATAGACAATGTATTCAAAGTCGTGCAGTGGGTCAAGGAAAGGGGCATCAAAGTCAAGATTAATTCGGTTGTTACCATGTATGTCTGCCACACATGCCATTCTTGACCGGTATCTAATTCGTTTCGACATCCTCATTCACAGCAACAACTGGGAGGAGGACATGAACGACCAAATTGAACAGCTGGCACCATTCCGCTGGAAGGTACGGAGTCGTTCCTGATAGACCTGAGTAAGTCATTAACTGATCTAACTTTTGCACAGGTTTTCCAAGTTCTTTTGTTGGACTCGGAGAATACGGGCGCAGAGACAGGTTCCCTTCGTGATGCTCGCCGCCTTGTCATCACGAAGGAGCAATTCCAGGCTTTTCTGGCCCGTCACGCTGCCCAAAAATGTCTAGTCCCAGAGGACAATGAATCCATGAAGGATTCATACCTAAACTTGGACGAACGAATGAGGTATGTAGGCTTATACAGTGAATGTCAAAGTGTTACAGGAGCGGGCTTAACGGTCGTTATAAGATTTTTGAATTGCCAGGATGGGGGAAAGAGGCCTGGCAGGTCGTTATTAGAAGTGGGCGTGCAGGAAGCTCTTCAAGATTCGGGATTCGACGAGAAGGCATTCGAGGAACGTGGTGGAATTTTTGAGTGGAAGAAAGAAGATCTGGAATGGTGATTTATGGGACAAATGTTGTTTCTTGAACAGACATATGGTGTTCCAGGGATTTCTTTTCATGCGTGTAGGATATTTGTGTATACGACATGTGTATATCCGTTGCTTTGTACTATTTATGTACACTACTTCCTCTTCAAGTTCAACGACCACTCTAAAAAATGAGCTCCACCGTTGGTGTGTCTCTGTTTCAGCTTTGCGGAGCGAATATTCTGCTTCGCGGTTCACGCACTGCGGTTGCTGTGTCCCGCTTCGCATTGGTGAACAATGTCGCGATGGGCGCTAGCCGCAGTTACGCTCATAAGAGTAGCGTGCTTCCACTAGTTCATTCTGCGATCAACCTCGCTCTTCCTCCTGGCCCTTTCAATGACCCTGCTGTAACATATCGTGCTTCATGCAACGCTGGCAAAATTTTACTCGAGGGAGAAGAGAGCCTCCTCCCATTGTTCTTACACTCCAAAACAACCCCTCGCTCGACTCCAGTTGGTTTCTTGAGGCCGAAAGTCGTTGACGAGATTCTTAGGGATCACGAAGAAGGTGGAAAAAAATCGATCTGGAACGTGCTTCGTCGACCTCAAGATGGTTTCGTTTGGGCGGTCTCTTTCGCGGACCATATCTGCGATTTCGAGACCAGAACAAATGCTGTCCGCATACTCTTGGAAAAGTGGAGAACGGAGGGCCTCTTCTCGGATATCTTGAAAGGTGTGCATTATTTTGTTCCCGCCACGTTTCGCCGCGCTCAATTCGGTACATAGGGTGGAGCAATGAGACGTACCCAGTGTACATACCGCGACAAGAGCTTCGACCCGGATCTTCGTCCAGCCTCGCATTTGGAATCGAACGCGCTGCGCTTCCCCTGTTCGGGTTTGCTAACTTTGGTTGCCTCCTCACGGGTAAGCCTTTTGCAAAGTTGAGCAACTAGCTGCTGACGTATATCTTATATGGAACCGCAGCATTCTATGATTGCCCGGTAACGAATAAAACAGTGCTGTGGGTCGCTCGCCGGTCACTCTCAAAGAGAACGTGGGTTAATTTGACTCTATCAAATGATTGTTATCTGAATTAACTGAACCAGATGGCCTGGTATGCACGACTGCACTGTCGGTGGGGGTATGGGACTCTGGGAAACCCCTAATGAGACAATCATCCGAGAGTGCGCGGAAGAGGCCTCTCTTGCGCCGGATTTCGTCAGGAAACACGTACGCTCTACTGGAATGCTCAACTTCGCGAACCGGTCTCCTTCGAAGTGGCTGCTACCTGGGATATACTATCTCTACGAGCTCCGCCTCCCCAGTGATGGCACTGTCGTGCCGCGCAAGAATGCCCATGCTGAGGAAGAAGTTGATGGATTTCACTTGATGGACGTCGAGGAGGTTCTCGAACGAATGCTTCAGGGGCAATTCAAACCAAGCTCTGCAATGGCGTTGGTAGATTTCTGCATACGACGGGGCATTATCACACCTGAATCAGATCCCGGATACCTTGACGTTTGCTTGGCGATGAGGAGACCCGTTTTGTTGCCTCTGCCTTGAGGAGTATTTCAGGCTGATTTTCGACCTTATTGGCAGAGATGACGTGGAGTATATAGGTATGTACCTTTTCTTCCGGCTGCATCAATCCAGCATCAGGATGATTATTGACGTTTTATACTCTTCCTCTGAGGCCAGAGGTTAGAGTTACAGCAGCTGCATGCGCCATCTCTGACGGGGATAATTGAGTCTAACTGAACGGCAAACAGAGTACGTCCGCCAAGGTCAAGTCAATTGCCTTTGGACGTTGCGTGTGGCCAAGTTGTTGAACTATGTCAAGTCTTGTCTCTAACCTCCGCGTCTCTGATGTAGAACGTCTCCGATTCAACAAGGGTCTGGTAAAACTGTGACTATCTTCATAGGGTCTCAAACACTAGACCTGCAACTTTGTGAATGTGGGCAGTCCAGTAAAAGGTGGCACGGCGTGATCTAATTCGCTGGTAGGTGAGGATACGTGTACACAAAGATGGTGAGACACGCATGCTGCAAAGACACATGGCGCAGGTAGGCTATTGAGTACGTAGCATACATGCAGGTCCCACATTTGCATGCATGCCATGTATTTAAAGCTTACCTATGCTGTATGATAGTGGGTGAGGGCGTCTCTATCGCCAGATGAGGCTCTGTGGATAGTGTGAGGGCATGACAGCCAGAATGGAAACAGTTGAGCGAAAGGAAACAACACAATTTCGAAATGGATAATGCTCAAACCTTCAATATCGTTTATCATTTTTGAGAAGATGGTCAACGGAGCTCAAGGCATGCATATGCTGTTCGCTATTCATGCAGGTCCGAATCGTCGTTCTTATAAGTTCCACCTACGTTCTCCGTCTTCCAAAGGTTCCTTGCACCGATACGGCATGAACTAGTGAGGTGAGTTTTTGCTAGTTTTCGTGATGATCTCGGTCATTTCTATTGTCACACACGAAAGTGATCCCGTGTTTAGTTGAGGCTTCTGCCGGCTCGGTGCACGTTTCCAATGCACACCTATGGCGAAATATCTCCAACGGCAAGACAGGGCTTGATTCTACAAGATCATTGTGTATAGCATTATGAGTGTATACGTGTGGCAGATTTCTCGTCTCGTTTTGAAGTATGTCAACCCGCTTTCTCGCTTTGGCCCTCGTCTTTCTTGACTCAGCCGCAGGACAGTCTCAACGGCACAGGTGGGAATATTTAATTAAGTGTGTCACGAATTACATTGACAAAACGCATATAGAACGCGTCGCACCAACTGAAACACGAGATGAGGTAGGCCACGGCTTGTAGTAGGTTACAGACATGTGCGACATGCATTCGCCAATAGTCTCCCCTATTCGCCCACACGAGCGTGACGGGCGTCTTCTTCAGGAATGCCCGCCAAGAGCTCGTTCGGAACGCTCAAGTTCAACACCTCACGATTTTGGCCAGACGACCATCGGGCGCAGTCTGTCCCTTTCGAGGCAAGTTCCAAAATACGATGTTCCTGTTAACAGTATATTTACGATAGCATCGTATATAGTGTCGCACTGCACGAGGAACACAAGGTTCCTCTTCCTATCATGCATGGTAGGTTTCTATGCACATACACAAAGATGGTATTCAACATACTGATGCGACATTGAGAAGTTCAGGACTAGCTGTGTACTATGCTCCGCTTTCTTGGAGACTGAGCGCAACATTGAAGCAGACAGTGGGTAGCTTTACTGGTGTCGTGTTGAATTGGCTCAGTGGTATGCTATGAATCCAGTCTGCAAAATAATGAGCCATGCTTGAGGTAGCGTGAACCGTACAAGTTGGGAAACACAAAGGCAGCACGATATAGGAGTTCTACGTGTACGCCTTTTTCTCAATACAACATGTAACACCATCGTTCAAGAAAATCACCACAGCCTGCCGTGCTAATACTCGCGCAGGTGGGCTCTTCCTTCATCTAAGCCTTTTTCAAACCTGTTCCGCATTACTCCGTGCCTCCAGCTGAATCTGCAAATCGTCCGCCTCCATATCCACAGTCTCTCCCTCCCCTAGGGCGACGTCGCTTTCCCCTCCGAATCGTTCTTCAAGCCGAATTAACCCCCTAATTCGTCTGCCACTACATCCGCGGACTGACCTTGGCTCGGTGTGACATCTGCGAAGGCAATCACAGATACGGTGGCTTGCTGATTGGCACCAGCGTGGGACAGCACACCAAATCCGCTGTCAATGGCACCTTGCCAACGACCACGGAGGTCGCGGTCATACAGCTCTCGTATGTCGATGATAAACCGAGGCATCATAATGCATACGATCGCAGGTGGAAGCATGTCTAGGAGGAGAAACCAAGCGGAACTTGAATCGACGCCGCCGTTTGTTGCCACGTTTATTATGTTGTCAAGGACGTTCCTAGAACAAAATGCCCAAAATTTTGGTCAGGCGGGCACAATAGAAACGAGCGAGAGAACGGGGAAAGAACGTACACAAGGAAATACAGAAAGCCATCCCTGACAGACAGTTGCAAGTACTTGTTCGACTGCCAGTGTCTAGTCGCTTTATACATCTCGACTGATTGCTTCAAGGTTCGGAAGGTAGCGAGAACAAAAAGTGTTGTACCAAGAAGCAATTGAGGTGATTGAAGGCATAAACTATACCATGATGGCAGTTCTTTGAACGAAATGATACAAATTGACCAACGGACGACCTGGCTGACAGTTACTAGAAAAGATGTGAATGTGAATGTGCATAAATGACGAGATCATAGTAGTGTGCGCACAATTGTTGACATACCTGTAGTGTTCTTCACATTGTAATACATAGCTGCGAGAACCACACATATGATCAGCTGTGTCAGATAAATGAACAGGAGGGCGTAAAGGATGGTTTTAGATCGATTCCACATTGCATACACATGCAGGATCATGACCACTGTAACTTGAAAGTTGGAGCCATAGTCTGAAGAATAAAATTAGGGCGTATGATCACTCACGATCAGCAGCAATAAGGAAAAATAGATATGTTAAACTCGTCGATAAAACGGATATAGTACCTTTGAAATGTTCATGAATCACCCAGAGGGGCGAATTATTATGAGCTTACAGCTATTAATTCGTTCAGTTTGTGAGTGCACTAATTTGGATCTGGTTTTGGATACATACATCTGTGAGGAAATGAGTGCTTGGACTATGATTTTCAAAACAAGAATGAAAACCGACTGTTTGTGGACCAGGCATAAACGTGCTGCTAACTGGGGACATATTCAGCTAGATTGCCTCTCATTTCATTGCAAACACACAGAGAGAACCAACGCTTGAGAACAGACTTGTGGTTAGCATTGCTATTAATCATAATGGTAATTAACTTATACTTGCATTGTGTACCAAAGACCTCCATAGCGCACCTGAGATGCCGCGAGTCAGGGAGCTTAAGTATCTGGAAGATGATGCTACGCACCAGAAGAAACATCGTGGACACCCATGACCAAGGTCTGTCCTAAAGCCTGTTTCATCAAGAATGACTTTAAACTAATAATTTCCACTCCCACCCATATGTAGCCCTTCTTTAAACCAGTGGTGTGTGAGATAATAAAGGGGTCATAGTAGGCTAACAACGTACCTCCTTTGGAAGAGTGAGTACTGGAAGAGTATGATCAAATGATCTTTGCGACAAAATTCAGATGGTTGTGTAGCTCACGATAATCATATGTGATAGCAGTAATCGGGACGACTGCAATATTCAGTCAGGTTTAGGAGGGGACAGATTGAATTACGAGCTCATACCTGCACCATAATTACTCATCTGGACAGACTCCACAATAGACTGCAAGCCCGACGACATAGCGGAATTTGGAACAGGTCTCAATGTTATAAATTCGATAGTAGAGGAGTCGAAGAATGCTGCGAGCGGTAAATGATCAGGTATTTATCTCCATCCCGGTGTACTATCAAATTTCCCTGACGTATTTGGAACCGGGACAATGAGTGGCTCGTAGAAGCTCAGGCCATAGTTCGAGGAATCGAAGATCCTTGAGAAATCGATGTGAATTCGGCAGTGATGAAGAATGACGAGATAATTGGATAGAAAATGAAAATGGATAGTCTCTAGTCATGATGTGACAAATCCCCCGCTCAGTTTGCGCTGATGGAATTCCGAAGCACTGCGCCCATCAGAATAAGGATCTGAGAGCCATGCCTCGAAGCGCACACCTCCGTCTTCCACCCACTGTGGGCCACCGTGACTCCACTTTGCGCAACGATAAATGAACTTCACGCACATCATATTGCCTCCATATAGGCTCTTCGACACTACCCCAGCAGACGTTGCGGTCTGTTGAGGGAGCACAAATCATGTTTTCCTTTGTCGGAATTTAGTTTGGTGCTCGAACAAAGATCGTCGATGAGAATCAACGCTCAGCATTGCCTCTGTTTAAATATATCAGAGGGCCCGCTCCGATAAACCGGCTCATCCAAGTGGGGAAGTAAAGGAAGTAAGCATCATGAATATTGTCCAAGTCCCCAAAGCCGGTAAGCACAGTGAGCGCGTCGTATGTATCGTCGACTCCAGTCGCATCCAATTTCTCTAGGCGAGTGTTGCTAGCTAAATTATAAACCCAGTGTGAGGGATGAGCTCTTCGTCTACGTGCCCCGCCTCCGTCGAAAAACGGTCCCAGCAACTTAAAGCGCGTTCGAACACTTGCGAAACAAGTCCATCATCGGGCGTCCTCTCGGACCTGTGACAATGTGAGAAGTCCTGCTGTAAACGCTATCTTCTAGAGGCGCTCCTTGATCACCATAGGTGTAAACGTCAACGGGCGAATCAATAGTGGGGAGGGGAAGCAGAAATCTTTCATATTTTCAGAACTTCTTTACTTCACTTCTCGTCGCCTTGAAGGCTTTCCATATCAATTGTAGGCGGCGAATGCGTATAGTAATCGTGAATGGTTGTGGTCAAGCATAGAATGCAAGTTGCTGTCTGAACGCCTCTCTTTTCCGATCGTTGCTCCTTTTCAAGCTTGTAGGACAGGAAACGAAAAGAAAGCATATGAGCCTTTAGAAAAGCCGCCGCCGTGCAGCCTGCAAAATATACGAGTAAAATGATAAATGCTCAGTATCCCAGCGAGGCGCAGACAGAGAGGGAGAGATGACATACGAACGACCTCCATCAAACGGAAGAAAAGAATGTGATGACATGGAAGATACCGTGCCAAAAAAAAAAGTTGCACGCTTACGACCGGAAAAGCGAGGGTTTGCCGGTCGCGTATAGTGCAGTACCGTCCAACTGAGTGACTAAATATTGTACAACCTCCTTCGCCATGCAGCGCTAGTTGCTAGGCATGATGGGAGTGCCGTCGAACAAAGTAGTGACATTCCCCACTTTCTCCAGACAACTAGATGCCGCTCTACACACGGACTCGAACGACGCTGCCCTGAACCCGTAGCATGACGCAGCCACGACCCGTGCTTGCGACGAAGTGGACGCAGCAGAGTCTCCTACAAAGCGACGCTTGAAGCATCTGATAGTACTGTACAACACGCACAACCCTCACGAGATGACAAGAGTATGACTTTTACGCAAGAAAAAAGCAACGATAACACAAAGAAGGCAAGTAGCGCAGACGAACTTAGATAACGTGTTACGATATCGATCATTAAAGGACGGGAACCTGCATTTCACCGATAGTTTTTGGTTCCCACTTCCCTAGAGTCCACGTGCCTCGAGACGGCTTCGGAAGATCTTTTGGAACCCGGGCACATGATCGAAATCCATGAGTGTATAATGTTGCCCAGGAACGTCCGTATATGTGGGCTCTCCATGACTGAATCCGGCCCATGGCTTGAGCTGCTTGTTCAGCCAATCCTCCTTGGTCCCCCTGAGTGGGATCGCGTAAAATACATCGATAGATGCTACATGATGATGGTGTGTATTAACAAGGTGCAGAGGCACAACGGGGTGATCCAACTTACAGACTGAACCGCTCGGCTCGTACGTCTTGCCGCACTCGATCAACGACCCCGCAATATCAACCCAGTGATCAAGCTTCTCGGGCGTCAGCTGCAATTCGACCAACCGTTCGGGTGGCGAGAACTCCCACACCACATTGAGTTGCTCCTTACGCGTGAGCAGCTTCAGCGCAGGTGCAAGATCGACGGCGTTTTGCTTGCTCACGAGACCGAGGAAATAAGACAGGTTGAGCATACCGCTCGTCCAATCAATCTCGTGCATGCGGTCCGCAATGTGAGGAGGGATGTTGATGAGACCGGTGAACTTTACCTGATCGCCCATTGCTTCGAGGCGTTTGACAACCTCAAAGGCGACGACACCGCCATACGAGTAGCCAGCAATAGCGTATGGACCGTGAGGCTGCGTTCGCTTCACGGCCGCCGCGTAGGATGATACCATCTCGTCCATGGACCCAAAGAAGGGATGCCCAGGCTCGAACCCTCTTGCTCGGAAAGCATAAAAGGGCCGTTCGTTCTGGAAGTACTTGGCGAGGTTGACGAAAATGAGCACCTCGCCGACGCCAGGGTGGACCATGAAAATAGGCGTCTTGTTACCGGTGAGGTTAAGCGGTACAATAGGATCATACTCTTCCGTACTTGCATCCTTAGACAGCAAAGAGTCGATATACGTGGCCAGGCTAGAAAGGACTGGGTGCTTGAGGATCTGAATGGTCGGGATTTCCGGCAGGTCAAACGCAGATTCACCATCACGCTTGAGTCTAATTACATCAATGGAGGTACCGCCAAGCTCGAAAAAGTTCTCGCTTGAAGAGATATCGGCCACATTAAGACTGAATATATCGGCATAAATGCGAGCCAGCGTCTTCTCAGTCGTAGTAGAGGGAGAGACAAAGTTGGCACCACGAGCGATGTCCAGCAACTCGTCCGCTCGGGCAATGTGCTTGGAAAGTGCGCCCTGCTTAAACTGGTTAAGAAGACGAGCCCGAGACAGTTTTCCAAGCGTAGTCTTCTCCATCTGGTCGATGGGGATAGGGATGATGAGCTGAGGCGGGAGCGTGATCATCTTGATGGAGATATCGCGGAGAATGCCGTGCGTGGTGGTCATTTTAGCGGGGGCATCCTCGGCATCGAGATCAAACGTGGGCGAGTAAAAGACAACGAATCCTTCCGTCTCTTGGTTTGGAGCACGGTAGGGAGCCGCAACCAAGAACGAGTGCGCGACACCCTCTACCGTCTGGAGGTGGGTCTCCAATTCCGGAATACCGTACGAAACACCGTGGATAATAATGGTGTCCTTGATACGACCGCTCAGCCTCATTTTGCCGTTTTGAATAATGCCAACATCGCCGGTGCGATACCAGCCACCCTCAACGAAGCTGGAAGATGTTGCCTCGGGGTTGTTGTAGTACCGAACAAAGATCATTGGGCCGCGGACTTGAAGTTCTCCGCTCTGACCGTCGGGGCGAGGGGTAATACCGTCTTGGGGGTCTGCGATCCGCATCTCGCATCCGGAAATGGGTGTACCCAATTCCAAAAATTCGTACGGGGGAGGTGTCGTCAAGACATTGATGTGATCATAAATACATCCGGCGCTGAAGGTAGTAATTCCATTTAGATTGCATATATCATTTCGAAGTAAAGAAAAAAAAACTAACCAAGTCTCCGTCATACCAAAGCCAGCAGAAATAACGAATGAAACATCGCCATTCTTGGAAAGGTTTCTCAGAGTCCTGATGAAAGCAACAACCGTAGTGCTAACGACCGCTTCACCACCACTGTTGACGCGTCTGAGGGAAGTGAGGTCGAATTGACCAAGGAGATCACCGCGTTTCTCAAGGTCGCGCGTAAGCTTGGAAATCAAAAAGTTGGGAGCAAATGCGATTTCGATTGACTGAGCAGAGGTTAAATAACAATTAGACGTGTGAAACGTGAAGCGTTATTAATCACGAACATTTTCCTCGATCAGGCGCAGGTAGCGCAAGGGATCAGTCAAGATGGCAGACGCATGAACGTGTAATTGTGAAGCACCGTAGAGGAGTGGCGCGAAGTGCATTTCGATGGACCCAGCAACGTGGTCGAACCCAACCCCTAATTCGACGTCAGTACATTATCTGTCTGGTAGCAATCATACGAAACATACAGTTCATTATCTTAGATTGCGAAGTGAGACCGTAGCTCTGACCTTTGGCGATACATGCAGCGATAATCGTACGATGCGTGTGCACAACGACCTTGGAGAAACCCGTCGATCCTGATGTCAAGAACAGGATGGCTTCATCGTCAGGCCGTGGCGTGTAGGCATCAAAGTCCGAGATACTCAGAGTCTCAGCGGAAGCCTTGAGCTCGGAGAACAAGTGAATGTCGAGGCCAGAGATGGACAATAGTTGGTCCGCACCGCTCTCGTTTGTCAACCAAATCGCCGACGAGAACAGATTCTTGATATGCGCTACATGACCCTCCTTATGAGTCTGCTGAGCGCTCAATGCAGGTTGCAGACACGGCACGTAGCCGGCGAGCAGGCAAGCCCACACGGCGGCCATGTTGTCCTCGTGTTCAGTGAAGTAGACGACGATGACCGATCCGGTGGGTTTTCCCCATGCACGGATAGCTTTTGCAAGGGAGAAAGTATATTGGCTGAACTGGCTAAAGGTCTTGGTCCGGATGGAAGAGTCGTGCGCAGATGAAGTGACAAAACCAAGTTCGTGGTGAGGGTGTCGAGAGACGGCCTGAGAGATAACGTCTGGCAACGTCTCTGGGACAGTAGAATGACTGAGTGAAGCCTTCAAATTAAGAATGGCTTCAACAGGGGTGATGGACGAAGAAACAGCGGCGGGTGCCATCGCAGTTGCTGACCGTAAAATGGGGGAGTGAGAGCGCTCGATGTAGGAGAGAAAACTCGGATGATCTATGAACAAAGTGTGTTGGAGTGGTCTCCTTTTATACCTTGTTGGGGGCCAGGTAAATCCTTAGTAAATGCACTTAACGGTTGCGTTGGATAAATTCAAAGCAGAACGTTACATCTCCATTCGAGATGTACAACGCGCCGCTCGATCTTTTCTGACCATGAGTGGCATCAATTGACAGACACGGTTGGTGCAGAGAGCAATGAGCCACTGGAACGATGTCCAGTGCGACACCGAATAGAATAGGGCACTATTCCGAAGTCATGGCGCCGAACTGGCAACGGGGTACATCCTTTGCGGAAAAAGACTGGCGAGGTTGGACACCAAACGTATCAACATGTCACCGACGACTCGCAGGCCTCGATGATGCAAAAGTGAAGACGATGCTACCTGAATAGCCATTAAAGGAGATGTTATAGCTATTTGACGGTTCGAGTGAACAGCTTACCCGGCAGACTTGGTGTGGACGCGTGCTCAAGGAATGCAAAGATGTAAATATTACCCGAATGATGGAAGGTTTTCTTGGTGTACTTGAGTGGTGCACTTTCCGTTTACGGACACACTCCTCGCTTCCTTTTCTTCGAGACACATACGATAGCGGACCCGCATCGACACTATTCATTGCCGTTGCCATCGGTCTTACCAGTCCATCCACTGATACAGACTCAAATAATCTCGTCACCATTCGCTTGACGCGATCTGTCGGCATCAGAAACAGTTCCTTCTGGCAATCAATAGATACAAGCGCCCGTCGTAGAATTGAAGATGCTCAACTTTACAAAGTACTTTGTAATACCTTCAAGGTTCCATTCGTCAGTTATCCGCACTTCCTGAAGCGATGTGCGACGGATCATCACCTTGCTAGCACAATATCCAGGCCCTATTTGTTGTAGCAGACGACCGGTACTTCCAGTGCGCCACTCGGCATCACATGTCGCGGCAGAAACCTATGTTACCACGTTACCATACCGTTAGTTCAGGCATTACTTCGACATTGACCATCATACTCTTTGTAATTCTCGTTCCTCGGGTACCTTAGAGTATATACCTCTCGGGAATAGGGCGACCACCGACATAAACACGATATAAGCTGCCAGACAATCAGCATTTGAGTATGACAGTCTAGTACAACCATCAGATCGGTGTTTAGCATATGAATTCATCATGCTGGCCTGTCTTCACACAAGTTTTACTTCTAAAACTGAGCGACATGTATACCACCACGAATTCGGCTCATGATGTCTACCAGGAAGTTGCTGACCTGACATTTCATAAATGCGGAATTAGCCTCTTAGGGTATCCAGGTTGATTTTTTTCTATAGAAACCCGGGGGTGGAACATACCGTCTACATGCTGGCGAAGATCCCGCCGAATGTTATCCTGCTCTCTGTAGGTTTCGTGTGATCAGGCACCATGCAAGTCGACCGAACGAGCAAGAAATTACCTCTCCTGCGCTTCCTAAGATTCTTTATCTATCACTTAACCCCTTCCGAGATGAATTTCGTTTGAACACATCCTCATCGAATCATGCCACTCTTCCTAAAGTATTAGGTAGCAGAAGATCAAAATTTTGGTTTGTTAGTTTGATCACGTCCGACTTCTCTCCGGATACTATGCATTTATTATCACGAAGGCATGACGCCTTGAGGACAAACGTATTCGACACAAGCCTGCGTTTATCTCCGGCATTCAAATGCCTTATCTGTCCAAGTATCTAAGTAAACCGTGACAGTCAACAATCATTCAAGGGGGAAGGCAAATGGAAACTTGTTTATCTTTCGGGTTTCCCTCGCAGCCTGGATTTGAAAATATCGCCGAAGGGGCTTTATCACATTTATGAGTAAAACAATACGAACAGATACACCAAGTTATTAGCATGAGGATACAGTTATCCAGCAGATCTCTGTTGTGTGAATCTTGCAGGCAAGTCCATTCTGGCACTAGGAATACTTATCTGTCTTTTTTCCACTACGGCTTGCCCGCAAGCGCAGTATTTTTTTCCCAGATTGCTCGTCGTAGATCAAATTCTATGCATTCTCAGACACTTCAATGATCGATAAGCCTCTTTGCGGCGACGACACCGCCTTCTCTGTCAGGATCCGTACATAGCAGGATTATCGGGTACTAGAAAAGAGCTTTATCAATATTATAACGAATCTGCATCGGAGCACAAAAGGTGATTCGCCGTCGTCCATACAGTGGTGAGACTAGAGCAGGGCGAAACACCATGCAAAGTCCGCTTATCCGGCATGTTTACCAAAACCCGACGCCATGCCGCCTCGGATGAAAACACACCCCGATAGAAGGGGGGAAAGGTCGCAACGGGCGGAAATCCACACGACGAATTCAGTAGCGGCGTATACTATCGGTCAATGTGCGTTCCATTGGATCATTTTCTTCGTGGTTGGCATCGTATGCAACTTTGTTAGAATAGGAAGTGTTCGAAGCTTGGCCCCTTAATCTTACCTTTTAATGATGGCGTTTTCAGCCTAGCCTAGCACACGATGATTATCGGACAAAAAAGGACATCTAGAGTTTGTTTTTTAACACTTACGTAATGAGTGGCCGGGCCGGGCAGAGCCGCTCAACTCGGTCCTTACGATATATCTAGTTAGCTGGTTCGAACGAGCGAGAATTCCCACTGCAGAATCAGTCGTACTGAGAATGGCTACATTTTAAAGCAATGGCAGAGGTAGCACAATCTAGACAGTGCGAGTTTCCATCAATATTTAGTCCCCCGGAGGCCATATTTTGAGTCGGTGTGTATCCCTATCAACAACCTAGCCCCGCAGGCTCGCATGATCTCTTCTACTTTTCTTCACCATCATTCTATGCCTCGTGTCTCAACGTTGTTCACGCTACTTTTACAGATATAGATTTCCGCATCCCAGTCGCTCGTATCATCATCGTTATTCATCCATGCAGGTTCTTCGGTTTGAAAAGACAGGCTCGTTCGATGACCTGGAAATCTGCACGATTGTAAAGCCTACGCTCTCTCCGGGCGAGGCACTCATCCGTATAAGAGCCGCAGGTATCAACGGGGTGAGACATATACCTCCTCTTCTTGTTGCTGCTCTCTCCACCCAGCGATAGAAGACAGTTTTTTTTTGGCCGTTCCATTAAACCTCGAGCTCAATCACAATCCGCTCATGTACCTAGTCAGATGCAGCGGCAATTTTAGGTGTCTTGCCCTTTGTCACGACGCCACGTACCCCGGGCAGAGATTTTTCCGGAGAGGTCGTGGAAGCATTAGACGAGAAGGGCGCTCCCGCCAATACGTGGGTCGGTTCACAAGTATGGGGTACTGGCAGCGAACGAGGGTTCACGTTTGATGGAACGTTTGCAGAGTAAGAACTCTCTTTCCTCCTTCTCGATGGACGCGCTGCGACTCTGCGAGGAGCTTCGATTTGTCGTTCCGTATTTCTGCCTTCTGTTTTGTCTTTTTTGCAATTTGGATTCTAACTCTTCGGTCGAGTTAGGTTCGTGAAGGTCCCAACATCTGCGCTGAGCTGCAAGCCCGAGACATTGAGTTACGCTGAGGCTGCTAGTATGACCCTCCCCTGGCTCTGCGCATGGATCACCATCGATACGCTCGCCAACGTCAAACAGGGAGATAATGTCATCATCATCGGTGCGTCATACACTCCTTGAGCGATTCACCCTCTCATATGTCCACCATCATGTTTCAACCAGGCGCTCGTGGTAGCATTGGCTCCGCTGCGGCCCAGCTCTGCAAAGATCGCGGTGCACGCATCTTTGGTACCTATACCTCCCTTGCGGCCGTTACCCCTCCGGCCTACATAACACCCATCGAACTCACCTCTCCTTCCGCCATTCGCGACACCATCGCCCAGCATGGCCTCACTAACAAGATCGACGTCCTTCTCGACTGCGCGGGCTATGATGGCCCGTTTAACGACGCGCTCGCCACGATGACGCCCAGAGGGACTGGACGCGTCGTCGTCATGGCAGTGCATGCCAAGGACGGCATGTTCCCGATCGATTTACGCATGCTGTACAGCAAGGCACTCACGCTCAAAGGTATGAAGTCGAGCATCCTCAGTGCCAACGAGATCAAGGCATTTTTGGACGTGCTTGCGGCCAAGATTGACAGCGGGGCGGTCAAGGGGCCACAAGTCGTAAATGTGGTGGAGATGAAGGACTTGCCGGGTGTGGTGGGGGCGCTCAAGGAGATATTGACGCGATCCTCACATGTTCGTACGGTCGTTGTGCCTTGAACGGTGGTCGGGTAAATTTACTTGTCGTGTGTAGTATTTTTCTTGCGAGTCGTTGTCCTCGTAACGATATAGGACACCAATCCCATAAATCACCTTGGTCACTTATGTACCTGCCTCCCGTTTCTTCAGAGCTTACAATAGTCCTAGCCTGCAGGCAAACATGCAACTTCAATATAGTCCTGACACCCTCTACTTCCACTTCTACCGAGGAACAAGTAGAGGAACTAGGTGTTCAAAGTAAAAGAAACAGTGACTCGGACCCTCGGTTTACTATATATATCACGCCTCAAAATCTCGTGGCCTCTATACGCCTGTGAACATCGGTCATTTCAATGATAGTAGCGACAACAAAGTCGTCACTGGCATCATGGCTGTCAAAGGATGCTTCTCTCGATCACACAACAGCGCAACGACAGATCTGGGAGCGGGGAAAAAAAGGATAAAACGTCACCAGTGTGGCGTGCCACCACTCATAACGATTCGGATTAATTTCCTTTGTCGAACCGATTCTTCACTTCCACCCGTCGGAGGCGAATGCAAGAACAGAGACCGCGAGCGTGATGAAAGTAGTCGATCCAACGTGTATGAGTTCTAATCCAATCCTTGCTATTGAAACTAGGACATCGTACCCAGATAATAAATATGCACGCGATCGGCTGCAGGATGGTGCTGAAGTGTTGGCACGTAACCGAGTTTGACAGCCAATGACTCGGATATGACCGCGGAACCAATCAAGTTACTCAGAGACTCTGGTGAGAGCACCATGGTGCTCCATACAATGTATGGTCCTTACTCATATATACATTCGTGTATCAGATCCTTCCAACTACAACAATAACAACTAGGTATATATCAGCTATACAAGCTCGCACCTAAATAATATACACATACACCCCATCATATCTCAGAGTTCAACAGCAAAAAACTCTCGCAGACCTCGTCCAAGGATGATCAACCCACTTTCGATCGTATCGTCCGTTCCGACAAACGTCGCCCTTAGGTAATTTACACGCTGCCATCCCTCATCAGCCTCTATATACAAACACAGAAAAGGGAAATAAACGCACGTCCGCAATGTGACCATCCGAAGACGCCTGTCCCGTCCGATTGACGATCGCAAACGTTGACGCAGGCATCATGACAAGCCCACACGCCAACAGCTTGCGAAACAGCTCGTCCATCAGTTCCGCCGTATTTGACAGCGAACAAAGCACCCCGGTCTTAGCCTCGGCATTCTTGTTATCCTCGTCACCCTCGAGCACCTTGTACCGCGGATGCTGGTCGAGGTGGATCTGGATCCACACAAACATGCCCGACTTTGGGACTTGAGCCGACGCAAACCCTGTCCCACCGACCTCGCGCTCAAACACGCTCATAAACAGGTTCCTTCGTCGTTCGTACTCGCGGCATAGCGACAACACCCACTTCATGTAGCCCTCCAAACCCCAGCCATGATCGGACAAGAGTTCGGCTATAAATGCCTGCCCGATGCCGTGCGGGTGTTGGGAAGACGAATCGGTGAGTATGTCAAGCTTTTCGGAGAAGAATTCGCTACATGTCACCCAGCCCAACCGCATGCCAGGCGCAAGAACTTTGCTAAAACTACCGCACGCAAGTGAGATCCAACGGGTCACTTCAATCGATCTGGCAGGAGCTGACCTATCTAAACGCATGACGCGCCCATCATAGTCCATGGAAAGAAAAGACCGCGGGAGGACCTCCGCCATCGCGCGGACAAAACCGTGCCTCTCGACGGTTGGCTGCCGAATATCTAGATCGAATTGCAGGAAATAGTATGGGTCATCTTCAAGAATGATGACGTCCCAATCTCGCGCGATGCTGTAAATCTGCAGCCTTCGCTCAAGGGGAAGTGTGCTTCCGGTCGGGTTTTGAGAACACCTGATGTATATAGCCGTGAACCATTAACAACTGACTTGGTGGCGGGAAATAACGCACGGAATCGTGTAAAGGACGTGAGGACGCTTCCCTTGGAAAGATTCGTCCCAGTTCGCGAGGATGTGTTCCATATCGGACGGAATGAGACCGTCTTTGTCCATCCGGATCGGTACCCAGTTGATGCCCAGCGGAAGCGCCGCATTGGTCATGGCGGAGAAGGTGAACTCTTCGCAAAGGAATGCATCGCCTGGATCTCCCAATAGCCGGAAACACTTGGTGAGTGCATCCGCGTTTCCGAGGCTGAGCGATACGGCGTGCTTTGGCGTCGCGTGGATGTGATCATTGAGTTGTGCGAGCATGTCTCGGACGTGTTCCAAGCCCCCACCGGCACCGTAGGCCATGGCAGTTCTAAGGCTCAAGGTGGATGGCAGATCCTTGTATGATGAGATGACCTGTTTCTCGCCGGTACCATTCCGCCATGTTTGGACAGGCTCCTGTCCTCTTACGGACGGCACGATGAAGTTGATTTCACTGAGCGGGTAGAGTGTATGATGAGGATCACCTATCGTGAGTATGAGCGAGATGAGAGCTAGACTTGGAAGAAAACTTGGACAAAGTACCATTGCCCATGTTGATGGTTCCGGACTTGACTTGGGCGACCTTCCAAATGGATTTGATGGGGTTTGGAAGCATGGCACGAGCTTCTGCAGAGAGATGACGGGAGAGGTCGGGTTGATGAGGCTTGAACTCCACGTTGGCAACTCTGTCAAGATAGTGTGAGGAAACCATGGAAAAGAGGGCTATAGGAGGAAAGTAGGGGGTGCTTCAGGACAAGGATATGGCTCTCCCTCCCTCCAGTTTTTCAAGGGGGGCGGATTGCAATGCTGGTGAGATATTGGTAATGCACATAGCAAGAAAGAATGGGAATGAATAGAGACTCTAGTAGGAGTGGCGATGGCAGTTGAGAAATCTCGATGGAGAGAGCACGGAGAAAAAGACAAAGATTGAGTCACTGAGATCTGCAATCCGAATATAGACTCTAACCATTTGTGGTTATCGAGCCGGCTCGAAATCCCTCCTCCCTCCACACCGGCCGCAAAGCGAACCAACCCTGAATCGAAACACGGCGCCACGTGGCCGATATGACAGAAGCAGAATCAGTGACACTCCAAACGCGTGATCGACCAATCCCACTTGGCACAAATAGCATCACATGGTCATCATTTTGCTGTTAGATAGTCGTTGACCTAAATACTGGTATATACGCAGACAAACAGATACGAACTGTTCTGGCTATGAAATGTCTGGGGAGAAAATAATAGGCAAAGGGGTAAAGGTATGTGCGTATCGCTGCCCTACCAGAGACCATTTAGCTTACTTCATCAAACAGCCTCTTCCAGCCCAGCCGCACAGAGTCCGCATCCAATACACTCTAGACATGCTAGACACAAGTCAGTGTGAGACAACGACTCGGAACGACGACAACCTACCAAGTCCTCCGCAACATGCACACAGGTAGCACGGGCAACAGCATGGGTTTTCGAACGCGCCTGCCATGAGAACGGGATGGTCAACAATAGCGCGCACATCCTGACGCAATAGTATCTTACCTTTGCAGCACCAAAAGCTAAGCATGACGCCCGCAACAAGCACCAGGAACAGCCCGACGAAAATGATGATGAGGTATACTGGGAACCTAGAATTACCACGAGGATGGCGAAGCACATGGATAGACGCTCACGTTTGTGCCTGGTAAAGCCCGACTGTCCGTTGGAATCTGAAAAGATTCCCCTCTTGCTCAACGGGTTGCCACCCCCCAAGTTGATCATGTCCGATAGATCGACATCATATACACATGAAATAACCAGCACGGCACCGGCAGCGAGAAGGAAGAACACGACGGGTAACAACAGTTTCCGCAGCCTCGATTTGTGGCAAGCACGATGACGAGCAGGCATATTCGCAGCGCAGGCACAGTGCCCTTTAGAGTCCAAATGAATCTGGCACTGATTGGAGGTATAATCGTCCTTGTCGATGTAGTGTGCATTCATGGAGAGCGAGATGGGCTGTATTGACACGGTAGCCATTGGGGTTATCTGTGAAGGGGATGATCTGCGGTGGTGGTTGACAAGCTTAAAAATGTGCGCCGCAACGCCAAGCCTTGTCAATGCGCAGCTGTTCGGGTGGCGAGTTACTCCGATGACATCAGCCACACCGACACGCCAAAACTCATCTTGCTTGACAGCGCCCATGTCGAGATAATTCTGCACTGCACTGCAGTCAGTACACTCCACGTGCATCATGGTCGCTCCGCTTTCCTACGTTTGGTACTTCGGAAACTGCCCAACTACAGCCTCAAGTCTCAGGGATGGACAGAGAATGTAATTCATTCACGTTCTGGCGGTGAAACGTGTAGTTTATTGCCATGGTTCGAGTCATTCGCTAGCTGATCGAAATTGATGAAATACTAGCTTTGAACTCTCCCTCGAGTTACGTTACGAAGACAATCCAGAAGGTGCAGCCCTCCTGACCACCAAACTACTACCTCCCTGGGATGCTTGTCTTCATCATAAGGAGCCAAGCGGTCAAGTGTGTTCTTCATAATGTGTTCCCGTGGAGGACATTCATCCGTGTAACGAGGACAAGGAGCCTCAAATCTTGGAATATTTAGCCGCCGCAGCCCAGACCACTGCCTCCAAGCCTGCAATGCCTCCGATCTCGCAGTCAAATTGAAACTCCGAGGTGGTACGCGTGTAAGAACATGACCCAGCCCAGACGTAACACCCATACTGTTTTGGCCGATTGCATATACCTGCGTACAAACTGGCGACTTCGACTTCGAAGTCAGTACCACCATTCTCCCATCTTTTGTCGCCTGTGGCCCCGGAAGCTACCCACCTTGTCCCAAGTCGGCAGGATCCGGGGCCATGGAACTGTGGGGGCAAAGTTGGACGCAGAGGAGTCATCATGACATAACGCAAGACGAAAACGACCTCAGAATACATGGCAGTGACAGAGTGTAAGCAGGATCTGAATGTGCGCTTAGAACATCTTGAGCTGAATCTTATGGTGCAAATCCTTCCTCTTTTTATTTTATGATTTCATCAAAGCTACTGACCTCTACACCACGATGTTTGCGTAGCAGAGATCGAGTTTCGTTCTGAAAAGGCGCACCTATAATGCCCTCTCTCTTGTGTGGCCGTGCGGAGGCTGTGAGGGCATCGGAAACGGTGAGGCGTGCTGGAAGCATGCAGTACCAGTACTCCCACCAACCTGGACACTTGGTAATGAGCCATCGATGATCGGATAATCGATGACCAGACCCGTGAGCCCTCCCCACCGACTGCTTTTGGACACCCACGCTTGTGAGAGATCCTCTATACCTTGCCCTTGTGGCCGTACAATCACTAGTGATTAGCAGGTCACACAACGCTTGAGATTCCAGCTCAGTCTCCCAAAGTGGAGTGCCCAAAATTTAAACAAGCCTTGTCAATTTCGATGTTACTGGGCACTTTTATTTTAAATCCGATTCTACTCCCTGGTGTCCCCTCCGAATCCCCGGTCCTGTGACTGCCCAAAGAGCTAGCGCAAAGCTCCCCTCGGTCTCCAAGACCAAGGCAGGTGTTGGTGTTAAGTAGTATTAATGTATGTGATACAACGACATGTGGATGGTATAGTGGTGCGATTTGACGACCACTAGTACTGATTGGTGATGATCAAGTACGTCAAACAGCGTTAAAAGTGGTCGCGCTTTATCGTCATAGTACAGTACAGATAAGCGTCGGGTGACCAGCCTTGACGCTCCCCACTGACTGAACCAACAAGGTTGATGAAACCCACATGGAACCCATAAAGGACCACTCTAACCTCCCCTCTGGATGAGATCGAAGCAGAGGCCGGTCCGCATATCTCGTGACCAGGCACAGAGAGGCGAGGTGCCCATCAATTGTTCGGTACCAGTATCGACAATAAACTGTTACATACAGTAAAAGTGCGTGGGGCAATCACCGTGTTACCCCTAGATCGTCAGTGCCTCCGGAACCGACAAGACTGGTGCTTATTATCATCGTCGGGAATTGTCAGTCTCGTCGGTGCCTGGCTCCCATTTATCCAGGGGACACCGATCGATGCTGTACCTTGCATTATGACGGCGCGAAACACTTGGATTTGCAAATTGGCACAGAACACGGCCATAAGTACATCATAATCACAAAGGCTCACTGGTTCGTACCACCATCTTCAATCTCGTTCTCATTCCCATCCTCCCCGGACGTAACCTCTACACCTGTATCCACCGTTCCAAGTGTAGGAAACCATCCCCACGTCCCCAAGTTGATCCGAAACTCGCCTGTGCGACCTTCGACGACTTCGACGCCCTCGACCTCGAGTGCTTCGCGCTGGCGCTGTGCACCCATTGTTCCCGGTCCACGAGAAGAGATTGTGCCAGAGGCGGAGATCACTCTATGCCAGGGCACAGGGGGTGTCGTGTCCGGGGAGAGGAATTTCAGAGCTGATGGGTAATAAGTGTTTGGCAAGGTGAGAATGATTAGGAGATGAACAGGCCTTGGCCGACGTGTCGTGAGTGTCGAGGCATACCAATCAACTTG
>JBBPJU010000014.1:0-76543 GCA_038088875.1 Austroboletus festivus | reverse complement strand
CAAAGCTGAGCAACGATAATCACTAGTGCTTGAGGCATTAGGATTTTGAGGTGTTTCATTACCACTAAACCATGTAACCACCATCCAACAAGTGGATTCTGGAAAGAAAGACAAAGTTTCGCTTCTATTCAAAAAAAATCAAATCCAAGACTATACGAGGACAACGCCTGAATCAAATCTCGACAAGAGAAAAGTCCAAAAGGAACGTCATATATGTATCAAATGAATTGGAGTGAAGTGAGATGTAGGATATGGTTGTTTCCGATGGTATACTATACTAGATGCGGGTACTCGTACAAGATGAAATAATAAGAGGGGGAAATATGAAAAGACGAGGAAAGACGGAGTGAGCACAAGTTGGCTGTGGACAAAGCGAGGACGTAAAGCTAGGGAAGGGTGCAAGGAGACGGCGGGGCAAGGAACGGAGTGGAGGAAAAGTACTCGGTATTCGGAGATATATCTACCGCGTGTACGCAGATGTTTTGTAAAAGGTCGAGGTCGGGGGCCCTTGCGGCGGGCACAAAGCTCGAGGTCAGAACAAGGAGGTAATTCCATGATTTAGAAATGAAATTAAACCGTGACCAATAATCCAACATTCGAATCAGGAAACTATGAACCCGTGGTTCTCAGCACAGCGCCTATGCGCCAAGGATCAGAACTAGATTCAGATTCAATTCGCTTTCTGCATTGCATTGGAATTGGAACTGGAGGATGTGAGCTTGTCGGAGGGTCTCGTCATCGGACACCATACGTATTCGTTGGCCACGCCAGCCGCGCATTGACTATCCAATACGACGCAGGCGCATTCATCTGATCAGTGACCGCATGCGCATCAGGGACGGCGAGAAGCAGGCCTAGATGGGGTAATCAACATCTTAGCACAACGTCCGCTTCGTCTACATGAATTATGAGAACGCGCACCAAAAACACGAACTTCAAGTATAATACAGTTTTTCCCGCAACGCCCTGGATTTGGTGTTTTGGCCCGTTTCGAACAAATGCACTGTTGTAATTCACTTCGGTCTTTTGATGCATGACCACCAGTGAGAGTGAACGCGAAAGGAAAAAAAGAGGAATCAAAAAACAGTCCATCAAATCCGCCTCTGTCACCGCCCATATACCCATCCGCGTCCAAAGAGATGCACAGCAAATATTCTCGAGCCATGATTGTATCCACCTCACCCCACCTTCTCATCCTGACCCACCACCCACCACCACGCCCTCGCTCTTAATCTTCCCTCCTCTCCACGCACCCACTTCCACGCACCCCTGCTTCCCCTATCGCGCCACCGTCGAAGGAACCCGAATCCTACTGGCTGCCGGAGGTGCTACGCTCAAATTCGTCCGATACGTCATACCCGTGCCCGTCCTCGGCCTCGGCCTCCCTTCCCCTCCAGGACTCGAACAAGACCCAGATATGGGGGACTGGGACCTAGCCGTCACAGGCGTCGACACGAGTGGCGAATTCGGCCTCGATGCCAGCACAGGCGCCGGCATAAACAATGTCTGCGTCCCCCCAGGCGACATCACCGGTCCAGGCGCCTGTTGCGGACGCGGATTTGGACCCGTGTTGAGTGAGGTTGTGCGCGACTTGAGCTGGTCGTGCACGTTGCGGTTGTACATCAACACTTGACCGGGCCGTGGGTGTTGCTCGCCAGGCTGTAGACCTTTGGTCGGGGATTGGTTTACCTCCGCCTGATGAGAAATAGGATTACACGATACGTTAGCAGGCGAGATGGGGGATGGGAGGTGAGAACCACGGCTGACGAGCCTGAGAGGCCGAGGAGTATAGCCCGGGCTAAAGTTGGCGGGGGTGGATTGCGATGGCGTCGTCGGACGGGGAAGACCCGATGCCAGAGGTAATGGCGAGTTGGGGATGGTCAACGATGGCCTCGGCGTGTTCCCGCCCAGCGACACGCGCGGCGACATGGCTATTTTCGAAGGCCGTTCTGACAAGGATGATCTCGGCATCGAGGCCGTGTTCGACTTGGGATCGCGAGGAGATGCACCTAGCATCGAGCTATTAGACACGGAAGACGCGCTCGAATAGGTACGTGGACGTTGCAACCCCACAGACTGTGATCGAAGGCCAAGCGAGGAGGGATACTTGCCCCTCGCACCTGCTGGGAGCGGCGGGAGCATCTTGTCCTGATTGTACACTGGGTGTAGGGGCGGGATCTCTTCGGCGCTCTCCGGAGTGGCAGGGAATGGAAGACTGACGGTGGAGGCTGTACTACTAGGGGTATGGGGAAGGTCTGCGACGGAAGCACCATTGAGGCTGCCAAGACTGGAGCGCTCAAAGGACGCACGGGTGGGCGTAACGCCATCGTCTTGTTCGCGAATGCCTGGCATGAGCGTGTGTGCGTCTGTGGAGGAAGAACTGTCTGGCTTTGAAGCAATAGAAGCTGAATATATACTCGATCCGGAAGCGGAACCAGTCCTTGGGCGAAGGCCGGTGGGCGCACTGCGAAGGGAAGAGCCGTTGCTGCGGATGCTAGCGACACGGCTGACGGGATTGCTTCTAGAAGGAAGGCTCCTCGTTGCTAAGATGGAGCGACGGGCATACCCAAACTCGTCTGGAATGTGTTCGTTCACATGCTCGTCGACCTGGCGGAGGATGCTATGGGAGATGGATCTGGCAAGGGGGTTCGGTTGGGAACAGGAAGTATTATAGGAAGCGATGGAGGAAGAGGAAGCGCGGCGGGACAAGATGAGGGTAGACACGCGACGAGTGAGCGGGGAAGGCGCGTCTTCGTCTTCGCTGCAAAAAAAAGACAAGAACGGTGTCAATGACCAGATTAGGAAAGAAAAGTGACAAGGCGCAGGCCAGGGTCATCCGATGGCCCTAGCCTTGTTTACAAAGGAGAAATCGGCTTGCTTGACTCAACACTGCAACGCATGGTCCGCGGATATGCCACCCACCGCGTCATAAAAACCCGCAACGGTCCCATCTGTTGCGAATTTCACCCCTTCTTCCTCTTCCCTGCCCGCCCCCATCGCCATCAGAGAAAGAAAAATACTCACCTATCGCTCCATCCAAGGCCAGTCGTGAGCCCGATACCGCCCCTGAGCAGTTTGCCATCGCGGTGTCTAACCCTTCTCCGAAGCGTGTCTCTCGCGTCTTTTGGGTGCTTCGAACTGTTGGTAGTTACCGACATCAGCGACAAGTTCGACGTGTTGGACAGGTACGACGATGACGACACGATACTAAGCCGCGCCGGATCTACTTCAGAAGGCGGCAATAACTTTGAGCTGGGTGAGAGCATTCCCTGGCGCAGCATCATTTGGCTACAAGTCGTCAAGTTTAGCATCAAAGTCAAAGAAATCCTTGAGAAGCGAGACCCACGGAAGCGGCGTGTGCAAATCCAGCAGATCAAGACTCGAATCTGACATGTTCGCTTCTTCCTCTCCCCCAACTCTGGCCAGCCCCTCGTCCCTACTCAGCTCCCTCATCTGGGCGGACTTGAGCACATGCGAACTCGACGGTACGGGCGGAACATCCCCTCCCCATCGACTACTTGAACTGTCTTTGCTGTGACGCGTGGAACTCGAGTCACGTGAACGTGATGTTGTTGAGCGCTTGCGGGGTCGTCGGGGAGTGGCTGAAATGATTTGTGTGATTTCTGGAGAGGTGGCTCCAGACCTCGAGTTCATAACCTCGGATGTAGAAGACACGTGCATTGAACGTGCCGAAGACTTACTCGGCTTACGCGGAGTGTGGCCATAAGAAGGAGCAACGGGGGGTTCGGCCTCATGAGGGCTTTGTGATTGTAAGTGGGGAAGAGGTGGACATCGCGGAAATAGATGAGAAGCCCGGTCATCAGCCTCACCCTCAATATCGGATTTGAGCGCGTTTAGATCGCTCATGTCGACGCTTGCTATCGAGTCATCAATCCCAAGCCGATCGTCTGCATGGAGAGGTGGGGGAGCACGGAGAAGCTCAGGGCTATCTCCTCGTGTTGGTTTTCGCTCAGCGACTGATCCAAAGATTGGAGGTGATTCTGATGGGGGTGGGGGTGGGGGTGGGGGTGGGGGTGAATATGATTCTTGCACCAACTCCTCCCTTATTGGTTCCTTTTGCTGGCCCGTCGAATAGATGGGATTCCGGAGAGAAGATAGTGAGCCCTGTCTGACCCTCACACGAACTGGTTCGTTGGCATCGACGGACGACCGTGGACGATGTGCTGTGCGAGACTGTGACCGCCGTGAGTCAATCATGGAGAGTGCAGGAGATGCCGAACGGGCTGCTGTATTCAATGTGCGAGACAATAACGGAGTGACGGAGGACGGTCCAGGAACAGGCGGAAGCGGTACAGTAGGCGGCGACGACGGAGGGGGGTTGCTTAGCATAGAAGAGGTCGCTGGCTTTGGTGAACATGGCGACGCCACGCTAGAGCCCGTCGGCGAAGCAGGACTCGTGCACGCCGTAGCAGCGACAGAGGCTGACGGTGACCGAGTGGAAACGGAAGCGAGGAGCGATGGGCCGTTGAGGATACTCGCAGGCGACACGCTTGTGGGTGTGCCAGGAATGTGACTCGGCGGGGCAGGAAAGGCTTCAAGGAGGAACGGGACGGGAGTGCGCCGTGATATCCGGAGTGAAGGTGAGGCACGACCTGTTTGTGAGTCTGAAGACACGCGGCGAACTTGGGGGTGTGCAACAGGGCCGAGATCTGCGACACGGACATGGACGTGAAGATGAGGGTTGGGGAGTGCGTGCGGGGGGAGGTCCATGAGCGACGGCGGCGGGTCCAACGCCATAGTCGAGGTGGCCATGGCCATGATGGTAGTGTTGTTGTGGGTTGCGTGGTGTTCGTGGGTGTCGTCGTCCTGGTCGTTACCTCTCTCTCTCTTTCTCTTCTCCGTAGCACTATGCAAAGGCAGGGCAGCGGGATGGAAAAAACACGCCGTGAAATTCAAAAGGGCAGATTTGGGGGGGTGAGGTGATCCCGTGGCGCGGACGCAATAAATGGTGTTGTATTCACACGCTCCTTTCCCGAGGACGTCGGTTAAGCGCGTTGTCAACCAGTTCAAGTTCTTTTTTTTTTTTTTTGAGACCGCGCGCGTTTGAACAGCCTAAGCCTTTATATTTCCTCTTGACCAGCCGCGAGGGCGCACTCGTATTTCGTGTGGAATACCTTCGGTATCTTTCACCTTCATACCGTATGTGCAAACCAATTGTTATCGGCCAGTGGTAGGTCACTCCGACACATTCCACATGGACATGTCCCTGGACCTGTCAAAGAGGTATGTACATCTGCACAGCCCCACAACGTGAGCTGCCAGTGGCGGGCTAGCAATCGCGACCACCCACCATCATCATCCATGACGATCGTCTCACCCATTCCATGCACACCGAATAGCCCTGAACCATGATGACCAGTGTCCTCCGACAATCCAGGTCTAACTGCTCACACCAATCACGACACGCAAATGTTGCGCGGGTGGGTGTCACGTCCCCTGTCAATCCATATTTCCTTAACATGGCACAAGCGCCAACTTGACCGAATGGGGTCTATCATGCCAGATTACGCTAAAACGCTGCCGTCACCAATCAATCCCAATCTTACTTGGATATTGGTGGATCATCCATCATATGTTGACACAATGTCCTTGACAGCCATGTACCCACCCCCACACCCGACCGTAAGTGTTGACGTTTTTATTGCCTTCTTTGACACGCTCAATAACGTATTGCACGGCAGTGGTCGATGTTGCGGTCCCGCCACTCCACCCGGCGGCTCTAAAGCAATGATAACAATCCATCTATCCTTGGACGGTTTCCTCAAATGTAAATAGCGGCCACATACATCCGTCCGTTGGAAATGAACGTTAACCTTGGCCACGCAGTGGGCAAGTTGGATGGCTCAGCGTCCGTCGCCTTCGACTCTTCTCCCTTTTCGTCATTGCTGGTGCTTGGAACCTATGCCAGTGCCAGTGGGAACTACTTCATTGTTGACATCCGCCATTCTCGCACACCCCCGGTCCGTCTTGTAACCGGGCAGAGGCAACCAGCACAGACTCATCCATGACATGGCCCTGTTTTCCAGGGTTTATTCTTGGCATGACCCTCGGAATTTCACCTTTTTGTTCTCCGTGGGCTCATGATAACTTGACAGACATTGCGAATGGAAGCGAGTATCATTTCGTCTCGCGTCATCATCCTCTGAACATTGTATATTTCCCATACAGTTAGTATGCACTCAAATTTCAGCAATCACGCTCCCACGTTTGGTCAACTGATTCCAACAGACAGTGTTTATGGAAGAGTAGTAGTCTGATTCTAGACTCTCAGGTCCCACTTGGAGCTCTGTCCAATGTCAATGTTTTGAACACCGATTGCGATTGGCGATTTGGACGGAGGTCAGTGTCAACAGCGTGTTGCAGAGCACAAGCGCTTGCTCGCCGTGCCCACTTATGTAGCTTCCGGCACCGCATACTGGTTACCGACGTCTCGAGAGACATGTAACCTGTCAATCCATTCAAAACGTTCCGGCCCCTGTCACCTAGTCTTGACATTATTATTTTTTTCCACACGCTTGTCGCGGCTGTCATAAACGAACATCGTGCCTTCTTTCACTGCAATACCACTTCATATCCCTCAGTGGCTGTTGTACTAAGGGGGCAAAGCAGGTAGGTGACACACAATGAGCGTGCATGAGCGCTGGTATGTTAAGACGCGCAGGAGCCTGCTGGCAAGTCTTACGCGCACTCCACCTCATTTAATACACAAATGTGCTCTCCTTATTTTTTTCCTACTATAGCAAGCACTCTACGCTCGTTCCAATTGTCTTTCTCTTTTTTTCTACTTCAGGATACCTTCTTTTTGTTGTGCTACTCGAGCTAGTGTGAGTTGATGGAGGAAACGAAATGAATTGATGCCGATGGAAGACGATGATCCGAAGGAAATCAGGTCTATGCACATGTGTTGCCTGGGCGCTTTCTTTTGAGCGCATTGCTTCCTTTTACTAATTTGTTCTTGGAGAGCTTTGGAACCCTTGCTCTGGTGCTTATCTTTGTTTCCTAGCTGGGAGACAGGCGTGATCATATGGAAATCGAGTGTGGTTAGGCCCTAGTTCCCATGTTGCTCTGCAGTATAAATGTAGAGATGGTGATAGTAATTGAATGAGATTCTGTCTAGATGGTTTCATCGAATGGTTTAACTTGAAAGTCGCTCATCGAATATATCTTTATTAATTCAAGCACGCTGTGTTGCAGCTTCGTCGAACTTACCACAATCAACAGGTTCAAGCTCAAAGTAGTACTAGAATGAAATGCGTGTTCTCAAGTGAGTTCACTGGTACTACGAGTCTATGAAACCGACAGACCGCAATCAGAAGATTGTAGCAAACCTTACCAACATGACATGAGATCGCCAATAGGCTGGAAAGACCAAGTCGATGTTTTCGTCCTTGGTAGATGGGTGATATACTCAATCCAAGTTGTATCGTGCCCATATACTCGTAGACATACATAGCTCTGGGGTCAGCACAATTACGATATGAACGACTACCAGGGACATTTCTCCCTCCGTAATGTAAGACTCGGTCACAAGTCAATCTGATATCCTGGAATTAAAAACCACCGGTTCCCCATCCATCGAAGAGGAGTGGTACCATGGAGTTACACCTTGTGTATCACGCATCTGGGCCTTACTCAGATATATTGCATCGGACTGAAACACTGCATTTCAGGTGACACTTCAAGTCGAGTCCTACACCTAATTTCGGGATCGTGAAGCTGATGGTTCTCTATCCAGCTTGTGTGCACCAACAGAACACGATAGCTATGACTGCCAATCCGAGTCATGATAGCATAACACGTCCGGGTCGGACCCAGGTCTCACAAAGCACATAGAATTACCCACATTGATTATTAACATCAATAATGGACATCATTGGCAGAGTGGTATTCCCCTGCTGAAAGGACAGATCAAGTTTCGTACATAAACCACCTTTGTTAGTCTGGGCCTACGTGGCAACGAGAGTCAAGTTGTATGGAAAGGTAATCGGGAAAGTGTATGAGATCAGTATCGTCGGTCCACATGGTATGGGGTCAGTCAAGGGGGAGGGATGAAGAGAGACGGAGGCCATTGATCGATTGGACGTTTCCCATAACAAAGCTTTGTATGATGGTGCGGAATCTGGTTGATCTGACTTCGCCTGTGATGTATACAAAGTATGGCTCCTGACCTCAGGAATGGTGGCAATCATAGACATGTGGGTTGGCGTTTAGTTACGAGTCATTAGGGCGAATAATAGGCACTTTTGTTTCGTTAGTATACATTCTACTTCGTCTCTGCGTGTGATCGCACCATCATGTCTCTCGGCAAGTCGCCCCGGACTCCGATCATCACTACTGACACTTGCGAGCATGTCGACTTGAACGTGATCCGAGCAAATTAAGTAAGTAATGATCGTGATCGTTGATAGAGAAGTCATACCATGGAATGGGTGAGAGCGATAAGTTACCTGACACACCATGATAATTCTCAGGTCGGTTGTGTGGTATAATATTATAGCCTATGTGGCTGCCCATGATACTCTTCGGTCGTTGACGTCGGCGTTGTAGCTGGCCGGGCCGCCTCGAGAATCCACCCTCGTGCTGGTTTTACGTAGGTATCAATGTCAGCTTGCAATTCTCATTTCAAAGTTTCTGGCTTGTCATGTCTCAAGATCCCACAAACGGATGACATGCTAGGTTGCTTGCTACAGATGGGATGCATAGGATTGACAAGTCAAAAGATGCCTGATGCGGCTCTTCCCCACAGCTCGCATGGATAATAACGGCCCAATGGCGTACTATGTAACGCACGAAGTGGATAGTTTGATCTTCAATGGTTGTCCGAGGACTAGAAAATAGGTGTCGGCGCTCGGGGTTGAGCGGCGCACCTACTACAATCAGTAGTGATACTTGCAGTTTCCGACCACCGGCACCGGCGATGACGGCGATGACCAATACCCGACAACAGTTTGACAGCTTGACAATTTCCGGTTATGTGGTTCACAGTGCACTTACAGGGAGCATCCCATGGTGTTAGCAAATGCTTAGCCTAGCGAAGGTTCAACGTTCACCTCTCTTTTTCTTCCACGAACCACGAAGGGATAATTCAAATATTCGAGGTCGACGGCAGTACATGCAACAGTGTAAGATAACGAAATATGAGGATACTTCTTAGCGTCGATTTTTCCTGGACATGGCTCTACACGACTTCGCTAGGCTGAAACACATCCGTGCGGAATTTCTCCTCTGATCAATTTGCGTCATCTTTGAAAACCCCGAATTCAAGAGCTCTTTGACGATGTCATGATGAAGCACTGATGAGGCGACGGGCTCGACGCCACTCTGTGACCAAAACCCAACTTGGTGAACCAGCAGGCATCCCATTTCCGGACGATTCGGCACGCGTATGCAATGACCACATGGTCATCAAAACTATGCTAAAAAGAGAACAAAGGACAAAGGGTTTGGGAGCTTATATCACACCAAAAGCCTGTTCTTTGTTGCCAGTCTTGGCTCCTTTGGACTAATTTAGGTTAAAGCAAGACTCTGAGCCAAGTAAATTTGAATATTTTGTCAAGGTTCCGGGTCGGTGCAGACGGTGAACGTTCAGTTGCGGTTCATTATGATCTGGAGCTATCTGCGCCCCGAGCTGATCAAGTTACCCCCTCGGTGATAGTAGACTCTGCAGATATCGATTTCAAAAAACAAACTGATGTACTGCACACCTATGATGAGTAGTTGCGCTAAGGGCACTAAGCGTAACTACTCTCGAGTCTTGGCCACATAGCATTGATTCCTTGGACGGACAATGCGTGACGCATCCGGCACCGGCAATGGACACCCTCCGACCAAGATGTGGCGCCCCGATTCCATCAAACGTGGACTATCAGGTGCACTCGAATTAATGGCTTTGAATGACAAAAAGTCGATCTGAATGAGGAATAGCGTACCCATCCATCGTCGTCAGCAAACCAGCCACCATGATAGCCATTGTATTGGACTCGAGTTACTACCAGTCCCTACTAATCCCCAACTTCTAGTCCATATGATACATGAAAAAAGGAAGAAAGAAGTCTAAATCAAAAGAACATGCGTTTGCCTTTAGCTGCAATACATAAACATTGGCACCACGTTTCGGAATCACACAGCTTGAATCAGAAAGTGTCAAATGATACAACAGCAGATGACTGGATTTGATAATGTGAAACATTACGGTGCTGGGCATTACGGTTACGATACTCATTCCGGTATGTACTGGCTTGTGGCCCGAGGGGCGCAATACTGTACATCAAACGATTGCGACATCGTTCCCCAACTAAAGTCGAGTTCGACTGTCTGTTTCATCCGTTCGATCTGGATGTGGATTCATGGATCCAACGTAACAGAGGATCAGATACCGTGATAGTGAAATTATGTTTGGACGACCACACCGGAATTCGGGACTGATCAAGTAGCGCTGACTCCGAACCGATGATAATCCATACAAAGAACCAGCTTGACAACGAACAGGACACACTGATCAGGTCAAACGGGAGGGAAAAAAAAAGTCTTTTGTGGTTAGGCTCGTTGATGGCAGGCCATCATGAGTAATAACCATCGTCCAATCCAATTCTGACTCCGTGCCATGCGGACGTGTAAAAAAATTATTCTTCGTTACTATGGGCATGTACTTGGATAACTTTCTAGGTGTTATGCATGGCATCCCAATGCGTACGTATGTACTGAAACTGGGTATGTTGCACCGATGTTATTCGAACAGAATGTCTGGGGGGAAACAGTAGTCTCATTTGTATCATATCTCAGATCTCAGAATGAACGCATGCACGGGCACACTTTTATGTAGCTGATAGACCCAATGAGTTAGATGCTCCATGTACAGATACGGACCCTGCTCCATGGACCGCGGACGCGCGTCGGTATCATTAGTAACGAATGACTCGGGCCTGATAGATTGACGAAAACTGAGACTTTGGTGGGAGCAATATGGATAGCGTGATTTGAATGCAAGTGAACCTGCGGCGGTACTTGCGTGATTATTTGTGACAGGGAAACGCTTTGGAAACAGCCACGGTCCGTGCTTCGGACCTCAGAGAAGCGTTCGAAAATGGCAAGGGATTATCGCATCAAGCGGAGTGTTATTAGTTTAGCGAGGGCGCTGATGGACACCGACGACGCAAGACCGCTTCCTGGGATGCAAGGGAGGGAGCAAGGATCCCTAAGGGCCCAGGTTGTCAGGGAACGTGTTCGAAGCACGTCAAATAACAGTGATCGCATCATACGTACCTCGGGAAAGAAAAGAGTTGCACCCAACTACGAAAAGACTAGCGAGAAGCAACTGCAATTATATCTTCCCACGGTTGGCGCGGTCCAATGTTTGGATGCTTTCATCTACTGTTATATGCGGGATAGGGGAGCTTTATCCTAATCAAGAAGCTGCAGGGATCAAAGCACATACAATAGCAGTGGCAGGGTGCTGATTGACCGTGTAGAAACGTTCGTCATGCTTCATCAAGAGTGAGACTCAGCGAAATGAAAAAAAGGGTGACTGTCAGTCCCATCCGCAAGACCAACGGAAGTGTGAAGGATTATCAGCGCGATTACTTAGGAGTGGGCTCATAAGCATCTACATGTCTTTACTTCTCAATTCGTGCATTCGGTACCTCAAGTTCAAGCTCGATCGATTATAAAGGTGTCTTCGATCGGCGTCCAGAAAGCTTTGAGTTTTTTACATGTTATTAGAGCTGACGACACAGGAGAAAACTTGCAAAATGTATTGATACCCATGAGGAAAGACCCGGAAAGAGTGTGTCTTACCCGGTTTCCGATTTCTCCCCAGGGGCATACCCTGGACTCTCCGATAGTCGGAGGGTCCATTTACGGATCATCAAACGTCATGCTTGTCTGGCAGTTTAAGTCGTTGCTTTGTAAGTCGCATTTCACAAGGAGTTGTCCACGGTCAGAAGGGGCGATTGTGAAATTGGATTAGAGCATCACCTACACACCAGGTCGCACCGTGGTTCACATAAGGCCGTTAGTGGCTGGCTACAGAGGCATGAGCGAAAGCGATATAAGTTCTAAAGTTCATATCGTTACCATTAAATGCTGGTGACATGATCAAATGCGATCGAACAGGAGATCCCATAGAAGATACTGGATAGGCAAAAATAACTCAGATGGATACTTTTAGGAGTAGGCGTTTACCGCACTGCTGTAATTGGCAGACCGTGTGCGTTCCGAGGATGTCTAACAGAACAGTGTGTGCGACCGGGTGCTCTTCGATGAATTACCTCAGCCACATTAGTTGGCCCTGAACGTCACCTTCCTTTTCGGGTCCGCTTTCATCAACACGTGGTAGCCACGACAAGTAACGGGGCGATCGGTGCAGCGCGCTTTTGAGTTAGAAGCGCAGCGTGGCCGACAGGGGCTCGCTATAGAAACCCTGGCCTGGTGATGCACATAAACGGCAGACATAAACAAGCTCCTCGGACCGCTTGTTAAGAAACTGGGTTTACTCCAGTCATTGAACAGAGTTGATCGAGATAAAAATCGATTTGGTTTGATAAATTTCTTTTTCGTTGCTCAGTAGGGACAGGGTAATCTCGAAGTCTGAGAAGATGACAGGGCGTCATGAGCCTCGCGTCTGCATAACTGAGAAAGTCAGCGTCGTGCCAGTGGCAGCCCTGCCATTGGACAATGAATGAAAGGGGGTCATCCGCCGATGCAAAACAGAGAGCAATCAGGTTGAGGATGATGCTTCTAATGACGGCGCTCGCTCGCCAAATGGTGGTGGTGGTGGTGGTGGGAAGGAAAGACAGCCGAAATAAGCAGAGCTGGGAAACCTGGAACAACGGCATCGCAATGGTCTCAGAGAGTGGCCAGGTTGTGTCACCACTCCGTTCTGGTCCACCCAACTCTGGACTTCCTCGCCATCGCCTCCTCCCACTCTAACCGTTTGTCGGAGCGCGCTAACCGACGTGAATTGTACACGGTGTTTTTGTTGCCTGTGAGGTAAGCGGACCGCCATTCGCTGTTGTATCATCGCTGCAATGCAAAGGGGCATAAGTTCAGCCCAGCTCCAAGTCTGGCAAATATCTCTTTCTTTCTTACTTTGACCACCAAATGACGTTTGATCCCTATGTTGACCACATTCCCCTCACAGACCCAAAAGTTCTGTTCGCCTCATCCTCCCCTTCCGCGTCGTCCTCGCCCTCGGTCAAGCCAGAGCGCTCCTCGTCTCCGCACGTCGATCTTTCACCCTCCCCGCTCCATAGTACTTTTTCCTTTACCTACCCATTTCCGCCCGTGGCGCAGCCAGACCAGCACGGCAGGTCCGCTCTTTCCTACACGCTCGTATCGCAGGACCGTCCCGACTCTCGTTTTGGTATGCCGCCGCACAATCATACACCCCATTCCGACTCGTGGTCATTCAAACGCCCTCAGCCTGATGCCACACATGGAGAAACAATCGCTCTTGACCTCAGCGCACAATTTCCCGACGACTACGAGGACGGTGACGAACTGAGTGACCTGCCTGGTTCAATGCCTCCCGGTTCAGTTTCACACATCAGCCAGGCTGAGCGCATCATCCGCCGCAGGAGTAGTAAAGGCAAGTATCCGCTCTTCGTGCCCTTGATTTGGGCTCTGAGTTCCCTCCTTTGACGCAGCATGCGATCAGTGCAGAAAGAGTAAGTGCAAGTGTGAGCGGACCCCAGATGGGGGCGCTTGCAAGAGTTGCATTATGCTCGGCACGTGTAAGTTAACCATCCCCCGTTACTTTTCGCGGTCTCTAACCAGTGTCATTTTTTCTCTGACCCTCGTCGGAACCGCCATCCATCCACCGGTACTTGCTTCGATTCCATCCCTCGTCATGCTGCCCCCCCGTGCCTGGAATTCAAATTCAATCCCGGCACTCTCACGTTGGCTACCACCGCCACACCCTGATGCTCCACGACTTGGTCGCCCCTGCGGTTTCTTGTCTGATTATCTCACCCATTACGGCTACGTAATTCATCTTATCATTGCCTCGATGCTTGGTCGACTCGTCCCAACGCTGCCAACCGTTCGGCTGTACCCGCATTCCTCCCCTTGTACAATGTCCGAACCTATCATCTTTCGTAACGCTTATTCCACCTTGTCTCCCTCCAATCCGGTGCTTCCTTACGTGGCTAATGTTTCCCATCGAATTTTCTTCGCTCCATCTTTGCATGGCGCTGCCCATTCATTTCCCATTTGCGCTTTACTGACGCTCTTTACGTTTCTGACCGCTAGCATGCACTTTCCTGGGTCCTTCTCGAAAGCGTGGGCCGCCCAAGGGATATATTGATGCGATTGAGGCCAGGTTGCACCAGACGGAGGCCCTCCTCGGTATCTTGCTAGCAGTAGAGGCAGTTAGGACCGAGACATTGGAGCCACCTGAGAAATCACGCCTAGGATCACCGGAAAAAGAAGAGAGTTTGGAAAGTGTCTTCGCAATCTTGAGAAAGGTCAGTGTTGGAAAACATTTTATGATATCTCGTATAGTTTAACCTCTCACGCGTAGGATACGCTCGCGAGAGAAATCCTGAATCGCGTTGACTCATCTGCATATGGTGTCAAAGGTCGTAAGAGTGGCGGCATTAAAGTACGACCTCATGCCCAGGCTCAGGAAAATACTGGAAGTGGGATTGATCTTCAGACGACACAGTAAGCAGCGAAGGCGATGCGAGATGGGTTATCCTGATCTATTTCCCTTCAGTCCTTCAAATGAGTGGCAAGATCGTGTCACTACCCTGCTTGCTTCTTCCCTTAAGTCACGACCGATCCGTCCTATCTCTACCGCCGACACTTCCTCAGATGCCATTCCGCTAACCGAACCACGTCTTCCCCGCTCCTTGCGAAGCCAGCGCTCTTCTGTTCGCCTTTCGCATACCTCTGATGGGGATCATGTTCGGCGGCAACGACGGCGCATTGACGCTGATGATGGGAATGGTCGTAGTGCTTCTCCAAGCAGCATCGTCTTGACATACAATCGAAGCACAAGCCCAGGATTTTCACCTGCTCGTGATACTAGTTATGCATCTGGGTATGCCTCTGGCTATATGGGCGCCAGTACAGACTCCGACAGCGAAGATGACGTTGCGGATGCCGTTGGACAGCTCAGTTTAAACGAGGACGAACAGGTTCGGTATCACGGCAAAGCGAGCGGATTGTATCTCTTGGGGATAAATGCAAGGGAAGAGGCAAGGAACGAGGGAGGAATTTGGTAAGTTACTCATCGGTTTGTTTGCTCGTTTGCAAACATGGCCGGGTTCTCTAGGCGTTTCCCCAAGGCGCGGGTTTGGCCACCACTTCCACCCCAGTCGACCGGCACGCACCCATTTCCTTCCGTAGCTAGTGGTGTATTCCCAGGCAGTCCTATCAACCAGACGTCGACCAATGCCAGCACCGGGCACCTTCCGCTGACGTCCGTCGCGTTGGATAGCGATCTTGCACAGCTGTTACCTGATGTTGCGATGCAAGAACACATGCTCGACCTCTATTTCACATATGTTCACGCTGGATTTCCTATCCTCCACAAAGATCTATTCTGGGAAGGTTATCGAAAGTGAGAGGCATGTTGAGTTTATTGTGACTAGATTGAATAGCTGTCATTGTGTTCCAGTATGCAAACCCCCCCCACAGACACGCCTTCGCCCTCATCTGACCAAAGCCGGGGTGCATCGGCCCCAGTACAGCGGAAGCGGCGGCATGTCTCACCGCTCTTACTGCTTTGCATGTTTTCAATTGCTGCACGCTACTCGCCTTCTTCTTGCCCACTTCCAGCTTCGCGTTCGCAGATGTGGACGGCAGGCGACGATTTCCTCCTTGAAGCCAAGAATTTGCTCGACAATACGTACGCATCGTCTCTCCCGTCGACGGTACAATCGCTTCTTCTTCTTGGTTACCGCGAGATTGGAATCGGCGCAATGGCGCAGGCATGGGCATACACAGGGATGGCTGTTCGGATGGCCCAGGATTTGGGCATGCACCGCGCTGCGGACGGATGGGCGCGCGTGGGCGTAGGTCGATTGTTTGGCGAATCTGAACTGCAGGAACGACGACGGATTTGGTGGGGTTGTGTTATTTTGGACGGGTACGTGAGCACGTACATTGGGCGCCCGTTGGCGATTTTCGAGCGGGACTATGACACACACCTGCCCTGCGTCGAGGAGGTGGGTTTAAATCACTTCTGGATGGCTTAGGATTTATTTATTGATATTTTTTTTGTTTGGCTAGTCGGACGAGCAGGAGATGTGGGCGGAACATACCTCGTTGCCCCCTGATACGACGGGGCATGGATACCGCTCCAGAGCCGAAAAGACACCATCCGTTCCGGGCCGTGTTTTATCTTGTTTCACTGCGTCTGCCACGTTATGTAGGTCCGCTCGCCTTTCCATCTGGCACGATACCATATGACGTCCTACAGCCACGATATTGTCCAAGATCGTCCAGTCGATCTATTCCATTCAGGTAACGACCTCACGACACGCCGAATCGAACCACATTGAAGGGCTGCTGGACAAGTGGTACCTCGATCTTGCAAAACATTTGCGATTCGAGTTGCGGTATGACGCTATGGGCAGTTTGAATACGACGGGCAGCCGAGAAGTACCACCACCACATATTTTGACGCTGCATATGCAGTACTGGTGCACAACGTTGCTGTTGCACAGACCTTTGTGAGTCTGCTCTTGTGCTACGTATTCGGTCTCTAATGGGGATGCTTTGCGTGGATTTAGTATTCGGCAGCTGTACTTGTCGAATAAGTCGTGCGTATTATTTTGTTTTTCCATCCCTTTCACAAAGAAGTAGACATCTGATTGTCATGTTAGTAAATCGGAGAACGGGGATGAGGCAGAGGTCCGCGCTGCAAGTAAGAAAAATTACGAACTGTGTGTAGGCGCTGCAAATCATATTGCATCCTTAGGTGAGACCCCACCCCCAAGGTTCAGGATGTGGTGTTGATCAGGATTTGATAGTGGCGTTTTACCGTGAAAATTACTGCCTTCAACGTGCCTCCGTCTTCCTCTGCTTTTACGTGTTCACTGCTGGCATCATGCACGTCACGAGTCGTAAGTCCTTGTGTTACTTACTGGAACCTACTTGGTGAACTGAATCTGATAAATACGCACAACTAGTGTCCGTCGATCCCAACGATCCACAAGCGCAAATGGGGCTCGCCAAGTGTACCGACGCGCTGCAAGACATGGATGCTGTCTGGCCCTCGGCTGCGCGCGCGCTTGAGCTCCTGCGCGGGTCCAATCCGCTGAACAAGAATGCGTCCAAGCAGGCACGGGTCGGACAGCTCGTAACACGCCATATAGGGATGGGTGCAGAACGGAATAAGCGCGTAGCGGAGGATGCAGCGGACGCGGAAGACGTGTTTGAGCGTTCGCAAATGCTCGCACCCATGTCGTTGAGTGGTGGCGCCAGTAGTTCTATTGCACTGTCGCAGCCGTATGCGCAGCCGTGGCGTTCGACGCAGTTCACGCCAATGTCGCAAGAGGCGGGATCAGGGCTTGTTGGGCAACCATCGAGTAATGATCTTGTACTGCCACCGCCAGCGCCGACGGTTCAGCTCTCCTCGGCCTCGTCGTATTACCCATGGCCCTCTTCCACAGAGGTAGTGGATTCCTCATATATGCCTTTCCCGGGGACGTTATCTACGTCGGTTTTGCCACAGATGTACAGCACAGGTTTGGTCGACGAAAGGCGTGTGCACCATGCACTGGCATCATCGCAACATGCACATGCGCGAGACAACGAACACGGGCACGGGCGTTCACAGTCAGATTCCGCCAGTGGTGCAGGTACTGGTGCGACTAGTGCGACGCAGGGCGGAAACCGGTATCCGCAGTATTGGAGCGACTACACGTCACTCCCTCAAATGGGGATGGGGATGGGAACGGGCCCGTATGGGTCGTCTGGAAATGTATTGTTGGGGACAGGAGGACAGGGGGGACAAGATGGCATGTTTTTGAATGAGCATTATGGGAGTATTTATGGTGCGTGCTGGCCGTGACATGGTAGTTGGATTGGGGGCTGACGTGATGTGATATGATGGCAGGTAATCCGACGCAGTCGTAGTGCACTGATAGGTTAACCACCAGCGTCGATCGACAAAAAATAGTACGAGTTCCATGCCGCTACCTTTACTTTTTTTGTGGGCAAGGTGCAGCATGGACGAGGTGTCTTTGCTCTTTCTCTTTCTCTTTCCCTGCTTTCACTTCGCTTTCCTGCGCCACTGGTGACATTTTGTGCTGTATTGTGTTTCTCCGTTTATCTTTCAAATGACTGTTATCTGTGTGTACGTGGCGCTTGTTTGTAGCGTTGTAGCAAGTTACAGACTGTGATTGTAGGTATACCTCTTTGCCTGTCTTTTTTTTGTCTTGTGTACACCACTCCCGATTCCTGTTGTAAGTTGTGGGGTGGTATTCGTGGTCGACAGCGCTATAATGGTTCGTCGGTTTCGAAGATTAGTGGATGCATTCTCTTTGATATTGATGTCGTATAATAGAGCTGCGTAATTTAGAATCCTGGTGTGTTCTCTATCCGTCATGCGCGAGTTCAGGGAGCCGTCCAGGGACCCTACAAACTCCGTGTCACGGCATTGGATGCCCGAAAGGGCCTCTTGTGGTCCAAATGCTTGGGGTGTCATGCTGGTGGCAGCTAGCTAGACTCTAATCTGTGATGCAGTGCAGCGCCGATGGAAATCAGTACGCAGGGGCGTTGACGGTGGTGCTTACAGTATCGGAGGGGCTAGCCGGACCGACATAGAGGTTCATTTTCAGAAATTGTGGTTGAGGAGCACCGGCTAGAATAAAGTAGGTCTACGGAGGTCGTAGATTGGCAGTGGAGGTCGCCTGTCTGGCATCTCCCCTTCCCTACTACCTTAGACTGCGCGTAATGTCCTACCTGTAACCTATTAAGTGTGGCCGCGGGTCTCTCGCTAGGAGAAGCCTGGCACGATAGTGCATTCTAAGAACTAAACTAAATTGACCTTGGATACCTCAGATACGGCGACTTGAGAGCCGAAGGTCGTTTGAACGAGTGTCACTTTTTGAAACGCTCTTGGAGCTGATCAACACATCGATGGTAATTACGGGTAACACCCACGGTCTTGGCCTCGAAGAGGCTGCCACTCGCTGAGCTTTGGCTCCCGGCGGGGGCCGTGCGTGTGAGAGAGCGCCCTGAGCAAAATGACACACTCAAAGCCGGCGACGGGTCCAGTCAAAGGCACCGCTGGTAGTAGCAGCGTCACAGGTCTAGTACGCGATTTGTTCTCGTCTGTGGCGCATCAAGTCGACTCTCACCTTCACCCTCATCCTCACGCATCGTCGGAGTCGAGTCGACATCGTCGCGACGGTCAAGGACAAGAACGAGACCAAGTAGAAGTTGGACGACCACAACGGAGTGGGATTCGAGGTTGGATCGGTCACAACAAGGAAAGGTCAAAGCACAAGAACGGCAACGATCACGGCGGGGATAATTTGCTTCACTTTACGAACGGGTCGGACGACAACCTTCAAGAACGCGATCAAGCAACGTTCGCACGCAAGAACTCAAAGGACGATTCAGCTGAGGGTCATTCAACAACGTCTTCTGACCATAGCAAGACTCGGAACCACAACACCCACGGTGCCATTGCACTGGTCGTAAACGCAACCGCAACTGCACACGCGACGGCACATACAGACGCAACGATGCACACACGAGCGCCCGATGATGCGATCGCCGAGGAAGAGATGGTTGACATGTTGACCGGCCTCATGGGCGACGGGTTCGATCGTGACGTCGCGCGGCGGATATTGAGAAAGTATGACGGGAACGTGGAGAAGGCTGCAGGAGCACTTCTCGAGGGCGAACGGGGAGAAGAACTGTTGATTGGGTCGAATGTATCCAATAGTGGGACGGCACCAATCCAGATCCAGAGCCAGGGGTGGCCACCAATTGGCATGGGCAGCACGTATGGTAGTACCGCAACTGGTGCTGGCGCAGGATCGGTGCAGACGTCACCTCAGGCGTCACTGACACGATCGGAGGCGACGCCCGCTACGCTTAGTGGACGGCCAAACACACCCGTGATCGACTTGACGCTCGACGATGATCCGGATCTACAGCGTACGGTGCGAGAGTCGATGAATACATTGCACTCTAGTTCGCAGTCGCAGAGGCAGGTCTACGCGCCGTCCCAATCGCAGAGTCAAATCCATGGTCAGAACCAGATGCAAGCGCAGTCACACCAAGAGAGACCCGTGTTCGGCCCAAGCGAGCGCTCGCCCGGCCCAAATTGGGCTGTCGTTCCATCAAACGTGAGGTCCTTTTCATTTCTGAATTCATAAATGCCGCATCGAGGATGACCTTCGCTGACGATATTGGTGAACGTAGGAAAACGAGAATAATGATGCCAAATACCTGCAAAATTTGAGTCGTGCTATTGAGGCAAGCTTGGAAACGGTCAGCGATTCAGATGCTCTCGAACCGTTCCCCGTGGAGCAACAGTTGCGAAGGGATGGGTGGTCAGTGCTTCTTCTACGTGCTTCTGGTGCTTTTGCTGAGCGACCATAGCCCTGTCGTGCTCCGTCCTTCACTTCATACGATGGTGTATGCCGCGAGCGTCATTCAAGGATTATTCTACGTGCCTCAGGTGAGAGAGCGCATGGCATGTTGGCGTCCCCCCATCCCGGCAAATGAGGCCAGAGCAGCTCCATCAACGAGTGACCCAGGTAGGATCTCGTAAACGACAAACATGATGACGGCTAAGCGGCAACTGTGAACAGACTTTACATTGTGGGCTCTCAGCGAGATATTTACCCACATGGATCTCGCTCGGTTGTGCGATCTCAACGTGGATAAACGGTTGCCTGCGTTTAATATCGATCCATGGGACCGAGCAACTCAACCTCCAGGAGAATTATCGCGAAGTATGTGCTCTATGTGTTATTAGGCACAAAAACGATGGCTGATCGGAATCATTTTCAGAATTCTTTGCCAAATTATCAACTACTCTCGAGAGATCGTTCGTAGAACAGTTTGCTCGTGCTGGACAGCCCCTTCCAAGGTACTCGTGTGCTTACTTTCGTACGTTACGGATCTCAACATTGTACTTCAGACCGCGATTGTTGCACTTCCAGTATGGTAGTGGTGTTAGCGAACCCGGCGAACTCCTCCAGGAAACTTCCATTGTACCCATCGATGTCAATGGCGGGGAGTCAAACGATCTGATCGGACGACTGTCTGCACAGCTGTCGAAACCTCAGTCCGAGCCTGGCAAGCAGTGCGTGATATTCGAGCCGTCCGAGGTGGTGGCCTTTGAGCTCGTTCGCACGTCCTCGACTACGGGCACCGCAGCCAACGGCGGTGGGGTTGAGAAGAGAGCATTTACGTACCCTAAGTCGATATACCTTGACCAGTTTTTGAGAGAGAACGTCGGGCTGGCGCAGACGAAACGCGAACAGCGACGGGAATTGTTCGAGGAGGTGCAGCGGCTCGTGCTGCACAAGAAGACATTGACTCATTTTGATGTAAGTAGCCCAATTTCGATAGGTCTAGGTATTCTGATTTGTCTTGGTTTCGACGCGGTCGTAGGGCAAGGATACGTTGAAAGATTTGGGGTCTACCATTTACTACTTTGAAAACGTAGCCAATACTGGGGATGACATAGAACGGGGTGCTTCCATTCAGGCAACGACGCGGAAGCTGAAGAATATTCTCAATACCGTTGAAGAGGGCAACAAGGGTTTGAACTCCCTTTACTCTCACGTTTCTGTATTGATAACAGCCATGTTGTCCACAGTCACAAATGAGAAGATAGACTTGCTCCGTACTCAGGCAGAGACGTTACTCGACTGTGAAGAGCTACAACAATTCAAGGTACGTCCGAACTGGTAGTCTTTGAAAGGGCATGCTCAACGTCTGCCCGCATTCTAGTATAATCTCCGGGTGGTATTCGTACACGACGGTCTGTACGGCCGAAAACACCTTTATTCTTACATACACGACAAATCATGCTGGTGGAAGATTGCAGATTCGTTGATCGAAAAGGTTTCGGAGGAGCTGGTCCTCAACGATCAAGCAGGCCTTCATCTTGGTGCTGGGCCATACATGCTATTTTACTCGCGTGCGATGCCAGAGAGCGACGGTCTGTCATCGGGGTTACCTTGGATGGATGATATTAAGGTGCGAGTTTTTCCGGTGTATCGTATGATGTCTCTTGGTTGAAGGAACCCTAGGACGACGTCGAGGTGGCTAATAGAGAGTTTTTGTCGCAACTCCCACCAGAGCTCGTCGCAGACATCATGCTCGATGGCGAATATGTTACTTCGTCTCAGTCCGTCATTTCGCCTGGTCAATTTGAGGTTGCTCTGGGAGATGGGATGGACGTAGCGTGAGTGTTGTGGCCTTGGCTGGTGCTTGATAGGGCGTTCGTGTGACTATATTCTTTGGGGACAATGAAACAGTCTTGAGGTCTGAAAGAACTGTCTGCCATACTGGCGCGAGACATTAGCGATTCAATAATTTGTTTCCCAGTAGACGTGGAGGACCATGTGTCGCTTTTCAGGATTGGATGTTGCGACAAGATGCTTGTACCTGCACTTCCATCATCCGGTGATCGATATCATCCATCATCGTGACGATCTTGCAGGGTTTTGATTGAAACCAGCCTCATAGTCACTCAATCTTTCGCTCAACCCTTGTTTGTGTCTCTGATATCTCTCACCGGTCTTTTTGATCCTCTTTCCGTGGTAGCCACCTTTATGGTGGTAGTCTCAACATGCTTTCGTGTCTCCATCTCCTTGCTTGGTGGAGGACGCAGTTTTCGGCACTCATCCACGCCTAGAAGACAGAAAAAGAGCCTGAAAGAGTGTGACCATCTGAGTATAAACATCCTGTCCGAGCTTGGATGTTGGTCCTTGAAGATTGTGCCGGCGTCGGATGGCATTCTTGAGTTTTGTCTCCGCTTATAGTAAAATCTACCTTGATCAACTTAGTCCGATAACTTACTCGCGCGTAGTTGCCAGCCTCGAGAATGTCTGCCAGTCCCACTTTTACTAGAGACAACATCGATCTTGCAGATACGAACTCATCTGTATCTGATCATGCTTCCGAATCATTGCATTATATCCTTAACCACGTCTTTCTCCCCATTCAGCTCCCCAATTATGATGACTATCATATAGAGAACGATCTGTCGCTGCTCCGTGCAGTGTGCAGTGTTGCCCATACGTACAGTTCCCATGTCAATGAAAGCCTTGCGGCCCAGTGGCATCGCATCACAAGGATGCTCGACAGATTGCAAGTGTCCCTTCAGTTCGAGCACTTGGACCAAGAGTGGCTCATTTCTGAGCTTCGTGAAATGCAATCAGGAGGTATTTTCTAAAATTTCCCTTTAGATCTTAGCTCATCGACAATCGTTAGATATCCTTACATTTTTCATCCAACGTCAAAATGCTGCGATCGTCCTTACGAAGCGAGAAAACTCTACGTTGTTTGAACCATTCGAACTGTCCCCACGCGAAGACGCTGTTGCAGGATCACCCGGGTCTTTGATATGTTCATATCCTTGGTCGGCCATCGAGGTCCAGAACAATGTATTTGAGGACCAAAATTTCCGGATCGAGTTTTCCCGCTTTCTTTCCCTCCCCGATACTGCAGATTCGTGTCTCCTCCGTCCCCCAGTCGCTCACCCACAGTATATTACCGCATTGCTGTCTGGCATTTTGCGAAACATTGGTCGTACTGCAAACGTCCTTTCCATCACAAAACGTATTCGCGACCACGTCGGTCGAGCAAAAGAGAAAAATGACGCAATCGAAGACCAGGGTGTTTGGCGTCGTTCGTCTCTCTGGCTTCTCGTTAGAGTAACATTGCAGATATCCTTCGATCGCTCGCCTCTTGGATGTACTTCTTACAAAGAATTCATGTTATTCTTCGTCTGCATGACTGCAAGAGACGCAAAGGACCGTGACCTATCTAGCGATTTGCTTCATTTGATGGCCACCAAAATTCTCCGGCGTCTGGGAAAGCTTGGCCCAGCCGCCCCTGACTGGCTCTCTGAAATGGCGCTAGGAACGTGCGCAAGTATACGAGAGATCCTAGATGCCACATGGAGGGAACTTCGGTCCATCCACTCCCGCCCATCTCCATTTCAGAATCCATCTCAGGACGATCTCAGAAGGGACACGGAACTTTCTCTTCGCAGTAGTTACGAGTACATCAACAACGCCCTCACAAATCGTCATCACGAACCCATCAGCATGCCCTTTCATCCCGGAGGTCGTTGTCACGGCACTATCGATGATTTCTTGTCTTCTAATGGAGCAAAGTTTCTCGATGATTCTTTCGAGGCTGACCCGGCTGCGACCCTCTACGAGATCGAGAAATCGGTGGAGCAGGACATAGATGAATGGTTTGCCTGTGTCACAAACGTGGATGATGCATGTGTACAGCTCGAGATCCTGATGGATGGGTACATGGAGGAAGCTAACGCCACATTCTGTGGAAATCCAGAAGATTACTCCATCAAAGTACTTACGGCCCTCGAGCTTTTTATCGCTCTTGATAAGCTTGTTGTCAGGGAGGTTCCTATGCTTGCGGAGTATTCACCAGAGATTCCGATAGCTCTCCTGGAAATGTTGCTCCTGCGGAAGGAAATAAGCCTCCATCGTCTTGCTTGTGCATACCAGTACCTCTCTATGCGCCACTCTCAGTCACGTCCTGGATGGTCGGTACTCTCGGATGAGTTTACTGAAGACAGTTTCCCTGTCCGTTATTATGACCAATCTCCCGACCTCCGGCGTCTTAAGACCCGTATTGAACAGGATACTTTGGAGGAGGTTTGTAATGCTCACCCTCATCAGTTGGCTATCTCTAACGGATACTACCAGGAGGGCCAACACTTCCGGGAGCAGCTAAATGGGGCTGGCGAGGTTACGCAACTACGATTGCCTGCTATTCCATTACATGTCAAGGTGGTCATTTTTGAACTGCAGTGTCCGGCATGCATCCATATTTGGCGTTCTGCCACCTCTCGAATTCTCTATTATTGCCTTCTTCGCACTTCGGCTCATCCCATACATGCAAATTTAGAAGAAAGTAATTTGCTTGCACATGTTCCTGCATTACGGCCCTACTTTGCCAACCACGAACGAATCCCACTTGCTTTCCAGATTCATTTTGCATTTTTTGACCACGAGGGCTTACAACTTCGGGGTGACCCGACAGTATGTTACGTGGCTCAATATTACGAAGAATCAAGTGACTTTGGGGATATTACTTCTGAGGAGTTTTTCTCTAGATGGCGGCGAAATGAGTACTACGACCATTTGCGTCCCACGTACGGCAAGTATACAAACCTGGAAAAATACATATCTCTCACTTCTCATACCTCGAACGACATCTTGGCTTCTCAAGTTAATTGTCCTCCGGATCTCTCTCTTGAAGAGTTTTTGACGTTTTCACATTTGCGGAGTGGTGGATCGCTCCAATGGGCTAACATCTTACGAGGACTACGCAATAGGACTCTCAACTTCCGACGTCACAATGTCCACTGCCTTCTTTCGCAAGCGGCTTTTCACGTCGGTCCACTCGATTTGAATACAGGAGCCTGGATCTGGCACCAAGAACTCCAACATTCATCCTTTTGCGGTGCACTTCTGGACGAACTGGACAATTTGTTTGTGGAGATTGGAGCTGGCTCGATTGACAGAATGGTAATGAGTAGCATTTCACTATTGCTCACTCGAATAATTGTGTCCAGCCCCGGTGAAGACATCACTGAACGATCAATCACGCTTCTGCAGAGTGTACGCAGAAAGACGTTCCGCTGGGTGCAGGAATTGTCGTACAATTTGGTAAAGGCGCCTACGAGCAAAGAACGTAGTAACCTCTTGCTAGAGATGGCTGCCGCTTGTCGAAGCACGTTTAATGTCGATTCAAAGTCATCGATCCTCCGCAAGCTCTTCTATTCTGCGGAGGACGTCGATGCTGCCCTCTCTTCAGCATTCCTACTATGTACACTTCGTCCGGAACGTATGTCCAGTTTTCCAACGTCCAGTACCTCCGCGGCTGATGTTAGCTTTTCAGCTATCCTTGATGGATATTCTAAATTGCTCCTCGAACGGGACCGCCGTCTTTCTTTCGCTCTCGAGGTGATCTTGGGAGATGCAATTCTCGCTGATGTGTCAAATTATGGTGTCGATCTCGCGGTTCGCAGTGTTTTTGTTTACCACAAACCAAGTATACACAGATGGGAACGACTACAGTATCCAAACGCACACTGGCTCGCCTGTAAAACGAAAGAAATTGAAGATCGATCGTCACAAACCGTGCATTTCGATCTGCTCATCGGGACACTTCAAGTAGACGGTCAACCATTGGGCGGGTTGCCGCGTGCCATCAGGGATGATCGACGTTGCCAAAATATATTTCGTGACGTGCGTACATGAACGTAGTCTAGTCTTTATCAGACACTTACATGATTCTCTTGCTGTTATCTTTAGCAAGGTTTCTTTGTCGTGCCCTCCAGTCTTCCTGGAATGGATTTCACGACCCTTGCCGTGATGTCCAAGCATAAGGTATGTGCACTACTAATGATACATGATAAAACGATGTTTAAGTGCGTGAAGGTGCACTTTTCGCTGCGAGGTGACAGTCTGGTAGTACGAGCACAGGATCATCAATCAAACAGTATCCTCGAACTAATTCCTGCGCACATATTGCAAGAGGACCTTCCGCCGACGCTTGTCCGCCACCATGTCCACTGGCTTAACCTCACTTCAAAAACCATCGAGATATGTCCATTGGATCATCTTTGGGAACAATCTTCGGAAAACTGGAGAATTGATTGTGCCACTAAACCATATCGTATGTCCAAAGGCCGTGAAACCCTCGTGGATATTCGAAGCTCAACCTGGGCGATGGTGTCGGCGTGTTTCGAATGTCTTGATAATGTCAACCCGATCGACCCTGCCATTCAAATTGGGAACATCTTAGTCGCTGTGTCCCCTGTCACGTCTCTCCCATTTGTATCAGCTCTAGCTTTGCAATTGTCAGTCATGCTGCCCTACTATGGGTTGTCCTTTTTTGTCAACTCCAGAGGAGACCTCGAGTCCCGTGACTTCCAGGACATGGTTTACGACGAAAATCAATGTGTCGAGACACTGTTTGGCCTAGAGAATCTACTCGTTCTCCGGCAAAAAATCCACCTCGCAAAAGGCTTCATTCCCAGGCGTGTGCTCATTCCGGATCGCCGTTTTGTGGGGAATGATAGAAATCATCGTGTTGGGGTCGAGTCCCTTCGTCCATTTGAAAAGCCAGACGAGCCACTATATCATGCCTACGAAGTGGATACTGAATTGGGTTGTTTGATGGGGGATGGGAGCTCAAACAACACGCGACTGCTTGCTCTTCTGCATGCCATGACTAGCTGCTATAGACCTGATCCACTCACTGGCAAGACGGGGGCACAGGCAGCATTTCATCTCATCCAGTCAGCAGGGTGTCGGTCTATTATGACGCGCAAAACGGGGGGGACTGACAAATTCTGGGACTGGCGAACAAAGTATCCACAGATCAACGCTGAGCAGGATAAAATAAGTTGGAGTCATGACGTCCCCCGCTATTTATACAACCACAGAGTTGTTAATCCGGAAGACAAGCATGCTATGCAACGAGCTACGTACTTATTTCCATCCAAGGTAACCGGGATAACTATGGAGGACTGCGAGGATACGAACTATCTGATCCTACAATCAGACTTGGAGCTGGAGGGCGTTACCTTTGCTGCAACGTCTGCTGTTCATCGCTGGTTAATTAACACACCCTCAGCGGACACGATAACGGACTGGACGGCCATGTGGAAGGCTGAAGACCTATGCATGGATGGTACTTTGGAGGCTTATTCGACGAGTCTTGTGCAGGCAGCACGCGATATGCTGCAGACAAGGAACAAGGGCACTCATCTTCACTTTCTGTTCCTACTTCCCACAATGGCTTATTGTTTACCACGCTGTCAAGCTGCGTTCCTTTCAATGCTAGTAGTATTTGCCAAGCACTTTGATTCGGAATTGGGAAACCTACCGATTTATGCTGACTGCAGAATTTCGGACGGGTACCGTCCTACGGAGGAGGATATTTGGTGCCATTTGCGCGAAGTTCGTCTCAAGCCCGAGGAGTGGTACTGGCGTCGGGACATGGAGGAGTATATGGTCGATATCACTTCAAAACACCTGCTCGAAGATTGGCCACATAGTTTCCCTGCCACACTCCCTCACTCAGATTCTCCATTGTGGGAATTTTGGGATGTTGTAAATTTAACATCCACCCTCCAACGACTATTTTCTAGCTGCTACCGCAACTCCAGGTTTAAGGAATATCTCATACATGTCATCACAGAGTCTGAATCATCCGTCTCTCAACGTCTTGTGTCATCTCCACGGTGCAAGCGTGCAGCATGGCAAATCACGCTTGATCAACTACTGTTTGAACGGCAAGTGCCAGAGCTACCTTCTCGTGCCGGCTTGCTTCATGGTGACAGCTACGAGAAACCGTCGGACGATACTTCCAATCTCAACCAACTGTTATCCTCTATTTCAACAAACGGGTCCAATTTTTCACTGCAACGAGACTACATCGCTCTCCTTCAAAAAAGTGCTCAGCATGTTCACAAAGAACGCTTTATGATTCAAAAGTTGCAGGGGGATGATCACATCCATATACTTGAAAGACACTACACGGAATGTAGAACCAAGTACTTGGATGCGCTCAGCGCACTCGCGAAAGGACTAGCTCCAACAAATGATCCTTATCTGCAGGCCCTCAGTCAATTTGGTTATTGGCCTCCAATCACGGCAGATACCCTTTTGCGATGTCTTGCATCCACTTCACAAGTAAACGTCCCTGGACCGTGGAGGAAATGCCTGATATCTTTGGCTCTACTTCTCCTGGACCTACGACGTGCTCGAAGATTGCTCCGTTTTGCTCTGGATGGTCTCGAAGAAGAGTTTTCGATGGAGCTGGAGAATTCAGGGTGTGATGGGTGGGACCCGGAGGAATACCCCGATTGGCTTTTAATACAGGTGAGGGCTTGTGATTTAGGGCAACTGTTCATACCAATATTGGGCCTCTTTTTTGTAGCTCCAAGGAAATTTTCTCATTCGTCGTGTTCAGGCAGAAATGGCAATGGAGTTGATGCTTCCACAATCCGGTGAAAACACCATCACGCAGGTCAATATGGGTGAAGGGAAATCATCCGTCGTCATTCCTATCGCTGCGACGGCTCTTGCGAACGGCCAACAACTTGTCCGTGTCATTGTCCCTAGAGCTCTGACAGCACAAATGTTCGAATTACTGGTATCTCGCCTTGGTGGGCTTGCGAACAGACAAATATTCTGCCTTCCCTTCTGTCGTCCCTCCAAATTCACTAACAGCGACAATCGCCCTCAAACAAATGTCACGTTTGAAGTCGATGATATAAGAAATATCATATCACATTGCATGGCAAAGCGGGGAATCCTACTTGTCCAGCCCGAGCATGTTGCCTCGCTCAAACTGATGAGCATAGGGGAGCAGATAAGCGAAAGTAAAGTTGCGGCAGAGGGAGCATCAAACCTTCAAAATTTGATTTACAAGCACATAGGGACAGTTCTATCGCTCAATAAGGTGAGCACGAGATTAATCCCATAGATTGTTGGTTTTGGTTGAGTGTTGATTTCCAGTCGCCGGGAAGCAGTCTCGTAGGAAACATAGTCCGATGGTTGAGTCAATTACCAAACCGGCCAAGGAATATGGACGCCACTCAGACCTCGCATCATGCTGAACACGATGAAGACGCTAATGTTGCCCCAGACAATGCTTCCAGGTGGTTGGATCTCCAGAAATGGATTCATTCCCATTCTCGTGATATCCTCGACGAAAGCGACGAGATTCTTCACGCCAGGTTTCAGCTGATTTATGCGATCGGATTACAACAGCATGTGGACGGATACTCTGATAGATGGTCAATTACTCAGCAGGTCCTCTATCTCGTAAAGAAGCATGCCCACTCTCTTTCACAATATGCTCCTAACCTCGTCGAGTATGAAAGTGGCATACAAGGATCATTTCCCTATGTTCACATTTTGCGGGCCTCTGACGTTAGCCGACACTTAGTATCATTGATCGTGGAAGATGTGATGGCAGGTCAGATCCCCAATCTAAAGTTCCAATGCGTCTCTCCAGCGTTGTACGATGCGATTCGGAGCTTCATATCTGACGAGGATGTCCTCCAAGTCCCCGATACGGCCAAGAGAGTGGAGGAGTACGCTAATTTGTGTTCTCGACAGATGTGGAATGGATTGTTGCTCCTCCGAGGTCTCTTGTCTTCAAACGTCCTCTTGTTCGCTCTTACAACATGGAGATGGCGAGTTGACTATGGTCTTGTCCTGCCTCTACGCAGTCCTGACCAAGCCTCGCCACCTACAATGCTCGCCATCCCCTATCGGGCCAAAGACGTGCCTGCACTCGGATCCCACTTTAGCCATCCGGACATTGCCATCATTCTTACATGCCTATCTTACTACTATGGTGGCCTCGACGAAGATCAGCTCAGAGTTACTTTTGAGCTTCTTCTGGATGAAGATGACCCGGCCACGGACTATGCCATTTGGATTGAGGAATACGACGGGGATTTATTACCAAATTCGCTTCGGACACTTAGCGAAATTAACTTGAGGTCATCAGAGCAATGGGACAAGATTATATTTCCACTTTTTAGGTGGAATCAAGCTGCAATAGATTTCTATCTCTCACGATTGGTATTTCCGCAGGAGATGAAAGAGTATCCTCGGAAACTTTGCGCGTCTAGCTGGGATTTAGCAGAGAAACGAGAGAGGCTTGTCACTGGTGGGTTATCTAGTGATGCATTTAGATGTACCATTTAACTTGACCACTGAATTGAATATTTAGGATTTTCGGGCACGAACGATGGCCGTTGGCTACTACCGATGTCCATTGGACAGCATGACCTTGACCATCAACGAGGGACTAGCGCCAGGGTTCTTGCATATCTCCTCCGACCAGAAAATAATATTTATGTGGTCACACACAAGAGTGGCCAACGGTGGTCCACAATTAGATTTCTCGAAACGGTAGCCACACAACGGCCCCAAATTCGCATCGTGTTAGATGTTGGCGCGCAGATTCTCGATCTTTCCAATCGTCAAGTAGGTAAAGCGTGGCTAAACATCGTTCGGGATGCTGCTGGAGCCATCCATTTCAACGAGAATGATGAATTAATAGTACTCATGCGAAATGGATCCACTGTTCCGTTGCTCTCATCCCCACTTTCTCAGAAGTTAGATCGCTGCGTTGTATATCTGGATCACGCACATACCAGAGGCACTGATATCAAGCTACCTATCGGATCACGGGCAGCCGTTACATTGGGTTCCAAGGTTACAAAAGACCGTCTCGTCCAAGGTATGTTCTTGCAGTACTATTTAGTTCTTGAATATTTAATGCAAAGTGGCTTCAGGTTGTATGCGTTTGCGCAAATTGGGACATGGTCACTCAGTTATGTTTTTCGCACCACCTGAGATCGATCGGAGCATTCGTGCTGTTTCTTCTAAAAAAGATCCGAACACGCGAATTACTGTCGTTGACGTCCTAAGCTGGGCAATAAACGAGACTTGGACAGATATTCAACAGCGCGCTCCCTACTGGGCACAACAAGGCATGAATCATAGGTCTAGGTATAATACCTGGACCGACTTCGCCAGCGGGAAAATCACACGAGAGGGGTTGGCAAATGTATGGCTCCAGCCGGATCGCAAGTCATTGGTCGACCTCTATGCACCCACTGAAGCTAAAAACTCACCGCACTCTCTGTTTCAGTTGGACCCAGACATCCGTCAACGCTGCAAAAATCTTGGGGTTCTATCACTTCCCGATGCCGAACTAGCTGAAGAGCAAGAACGGGAAGTCAATCGCGAGCGGGAGCGCGAAAGAGAGGTGGAGTTACCTCCAAAGGCAGAACCAGCCAGACATTACCTTCACCCGAGTGTCATCGAATTCGTGAAGACGGGTAACATCTCCCCACCAAGCATGAGTGGAGCTTTTTGTCCAGTCTTCACGGCTCTGGAAAAGAGCTCTGCGGCCACTCGTGAAGGGAATGTCTGGAGCCCACTCATCTTGGCGACAACAGACTTTTGCAATACAGTCAAGGCCGATTCTACACAGGGGACTCTTGATCAATATCTGCGACCCGTTCAGTGGATTCTCAGCAAGAAAGGGGATCGTGATCCACTTCTTGTTCTGCCAAGTCAATTCGAAGTCGACTGCTTGATTTCAGACATCAGATCGAGCGAACACGTCCACCTCCACCTGTACGCACCTCGCACATCCCAACGTATGAGGTCATCCGACGATCTTAAGCTATACACTATCCCTGCCCTACCCTCCGACTGGATCCCCCCTTGGGCTCTTGTCGACCAGCTCAATGTATTCGCTGGTCAGCTATACCTTAGAGACTATGATTCTTACCTTCGGTTGTGCCATTTCCTTGGGGTGCCTACGAAAGACACATCGAATGATACCGCAGTGCGGTGGAATCTATTCAACATTCCTGGAAGCATCGAAGAGAATGAAATTAGGTTTTCAAATTCACCGTTCCCTTCGGTGATGGCACTACTTTTCATTCGGACTAAGGGGCGAGCTTTCACATGGACCCACATGGGCCAAATTCTTCAAGGGCGTCTACTAACTGCGAAAGACTTCAACGGCTGATGCATAACGTCAGATAACAAGGATGGGATGGGTGTGTCGTAGATGCATTCTGGCTTAGGTTAGGTTGTCCTGACTTTCCTGTGAGACTCGGAGTCTGCCAGTCAATCATGTTTATATACTCTTTGGAGTGACAAGCTATGGCTATGGGGCAGAAAGAATGCACTGTATGCTAGCCACAATACATGGATACACTGTGGAAGGCACAGTGATGGCAACAGGAATGAAGGGGGAATCAGTGGGTGTTGAGAATGGCAGGGTAGAAGGCAAAATGCCTGCTGCAGTCTCCCATGCTGCAGCTTTCTATTTTATACTACACTGGATATCCTGTGCTCTGATAGCACCATGTACTCAGCAGAATTCACCATATGTTCAGTATTGTCAAAATCCACTAACTCACACTCACTCCAGCATCCTCCAGCATCCTCCAGCATCACCTATGTATGTATGGATATGGACTTAATCCTTTTCATGCTTTCTTCACTGGAGTACACCAAAGTTCTTTCACTATACCTTCATCAGTAACTTTACAAATGTCTAAATGCTACTAATTGTGACTAATGTTTTACTTATCCAGCTTAGCAAGACTTTATGTGACTTCCTATGGCCAACTAGCTGGTGTGTTATGGCTAAACACCCTCCCAATGATAAGCCTGGTTAGTGCACATTAGGTACAATTAGTTATATTTAGACATTTGTAAAGTTACTGATGTTGGACCTCCTGCCTCTCAGATAGTGGAGCTTAGTGGAGTTGATATTGTCAAAGTTACCTGAGCTCCACTTCACTCTGGAGTTCTGTGGCATTTCACTTGGGCTTTAGTCTGGACTTCCTCCAGAGGTCCAGAGTTTATTGACATTGTATGAAAAGCATGGAAATCACCTAGTGGAGCTTGACGGACTTTATTTATTCACATCTCCACCCCTTTTTAAATATTTTTGGCTTCAGCTTTGCCCTTCCCTCAGTTGCTTCTCCCCTCTGTGGACAGCTTCTGAGGACTTGTGTCCACTTTGCTAGCCACCCATTCTAGCTTTTGATAGGTTATGAGCCCTGCCAGTGCCCACTGACAGAAATAAGCTTCAGCTGAAATTTTTTCACTGCCCTGAGCACACCTGAGTGCACCTAAGCGATATTCCCACACCCCATTTTCCATTCAATCAGTTCTGATGTCCTCTGAAACCTCAGTTCCCACCTCCTGCCTGTTACAATTTCTTTCCTCTTGCACCTATAACCATTGTATCGACTCTAGCCTTTCATTTCTTCTTGGATAATCCCACTTGGGATAAGTCCAATTCGTCTTCAGGCTGAGTCATGTCACCTTATTCATGCTTATTCATTCACATCTAGTAATCGGCCCGATTACTCAGATACTCGTTGTCATCATGAGTCATCCCCTTTGTATTCTGACTCATCGATTGTTCCTTGACGTTCTATTGTATTCTATATGACTCATCTATGGACAGCCTCTTTCCTCTTCAAGGCAGTATTCCCACACTGCCTCTCTTTCCTAGCCACTATATAAACCGATCTTGTCACTGCCATGTACCTTAGTCTAGTTCTCCCTTACAATCACATCTCTTGTGCTTGTTCCCCTGTCAGACTCCTGAGTGTTCTCTTCCACTCAGTCTCCCTGACCCAGTCTTCGTCCTACTCCGAGTGGACGCTTCCTCTTCGAAATCTTTCGAGTATTCACTAGACGATACTCCGCATCGAACCCTTGACCCTAAGGGCTACACTTGGACCTACCCGGTTCAAGTGTAACAAAAGAACTAGACTCTCAAGTTGCAACTAGCTCTGCTCTAGGTCGCCCACCATTTCACTTCCCAGCCATCCCAGTTGGGGTCTTCGTCAAGATCCAGAAGAACCTGAACCAGAAACCTCCGAACCCTCTGAAACTTCGGAGGAAGAACCCTCTGACCCCGATCTCCCTATCCATGATGAACCAGCAGATATCCCTGATATCACTGGACAACTATCATCGACACTCTACATATCAAGAGTACCTACCCCTCCTAGTCCAACCCCCCAACCTCAAACAGGTCGAGTCTTCTTCCCACCTCTAGTACACCTGATCCCTCCATCACCATGCGTTATGTCTTCTTAGAAACCCACCGAATTACGTCTTGGTACTCCGGAAGATTTTGATGGCACCCCAACCAAAGCTCTACCATGGTTAAGAACGGTACAACTATACCTTGCTGTTAATGTCGACCTCTATAATACAGACACCAAGAAAATCGCCTATGCACTATCTTATATGAAGAAAGGGACAGCTCTCACTTGGGCTACGACATTCAGAGAAACCAAACTAACTGGAGGAAACTTTACTCTGGGATCTTGGACAGACTTCGAAACCTCCTTCAAAGATACTTTTGATAATAAAGACACGAAAGGAGAAGCATTGGCCTGGTTAGCCAAAACTCGAATCTATGAAAACCGCTCTGGAGGGTACAACCCAACCCTTCAGAATTATATTGCCAATTTCAGAAACAAAGTTGCCATTGCTGGAGTAAGTAATGATGACGTCCTGATTAACTACTTCGCATCAGGAATCCCTGTCTCCTTGATGAGACATATTCACACCATGGAAACCATACCAACCACTATTGACAGTTGGTACACCAAAGCAGCTCACTTCGCTACCGTTGAAGAAAGAGCTTTAGAAATTGCCTCCAGGCATAAGAAGGGTAATACTACCTTCACCCTGGCATTCACCCCTAGAACGACCAAGGACCCCAATGCAATGGACATTGATGTCATCGCTCTGCCGAAGAAACTGACTGATGAAGAATGAGAAAAATGTAGAAAGGAGGGATGGTGCTTCAAATGTCGCCAAAAGGGACATACGACAAGGGACTGTAAGGTTAGATTTGAGAGGAAACTGCCTGCAGCGCCACCTAAGGATATTAAAGTCGTCGAATCTGGAGTAGAAGAAGTGGAAGAACAAGTAGTAGGAAAGGTGGCAATGGATTTTTAGAAAGGAGGACGAACGCAATGCATGTACCTCCTATATCTCGACCATGTACCAGTACTAAAGCAATGAGAATCCCCATTCAACTTCTCCTTGCTTCAGACATGATCAAAGTCGTCGCCACCTCCGCGCTGGTCGATTTAGAAGCCCAAATCTCTTGTATAGACTGGAACTTTGTCAGAAAATACCATCTCCCCCGTCATTGACTCCCATCTCCTATTACTGTACGAAACACCGATGCCTCCCTAAACAAAGGAGGATCAATCAATTTTACCACCACTCTCTTCGTCAACATTAACGGATTTCTTCGGTGAACTACATTTCACATTATAAATTGTGGAAAAGAGAACGTCATACTAGGGCTTCCATGGCTAATGGAAACCAATCCTATGATCAACTGGAAAGAAAGGACTCTCCAGGTATCTCAGGAAACTGACCAATCAGTCGAGTTTGTGGCTCTTCACGAACAAACTAAGCAAGCAAAGGAAGAGCTCTATACGAAACGAAAATACCAAGAACCACCTCCAAGACACGTCTCTGTGAATGCTCTTGCCGATGAACATCTTTTTGCTTATCTAGACCGAACCAAAGATGACGTCCTCTGTGCACAGATAGCTCTGGGAAGAGACATGTCACATCTAAAACCCCTTTGATCCCTATCTAGGACAATCCTAGCCAATTGACGATTCATTCCTAATCCCTCTCTAACCTGTGCCGCGTTGACCACTTCAACCCAATTAGCTATTGATAAGAAAAAGGAGGAAGTAACCTTGCCTGAAGCATACTCGACCTATAAAGATATCTTCGCTGATGAAGATACCCCTCTTCCTCCTAGTAGGGATTGCGACCATGAAATCAATCTCACCGAAAGCTTTGTTCCCAAGATTGGAAAGCTCTATCTGCTTACTGCCAAAGAACGAAAAGCCCAAGAAGAATTCTTGGATGAAAACCTAAAAGCAAGAAAAATCCGCCCTTCTTCCTCTCCACAAGCAGCCCCATTCTTCTTTGTCAAGAAAAAGGATGGGAAACTACGACCCGTCCAAGACTATAGATATCTCAATGATCACACTATTTGAGATGCGTACCCTCTACCTCTAATTTCCGATTTACTAGACAAACTCAAAGACACCAAAATTTTCACCAAGTTTGATGTCAGATGGGGCTACAATAATATTCGGATAAAAGAAGGTCATCAATGGAAAGCTGCATTCATTACTCACCGAGGGCTCTTTGAGCCCGTAGTTATGCCCTTTGGTCCAAAGAACGCTCCCGCTACCTTTCAGCGATTCATGAACAAGGAATTCCAAGATCTGATAGCTGCTGGGAAGATCATCATCTATATGGATGACATCCTCATCTTCTCCCACAATCAACAGGATCATGACGAAACAACACAACAAGTCCTTCAACGAATGCGAGAACTAAATCTTCACTTACAGTTGCAAAAATGTCTTTTTAATGTCTCGGAAGTTGACTATCTAGGAATGATTGTCAAACCCGGATCGCTTGCCATGGACCCTGTAAAACTTGATGGGATCGCCTCTTGGCCCACACCCAACAAAGTCAAAGATGTTCGATCTTTCCTGGGGTTTGCAAATTTTTATAGACGATTTATCCCTCACTATTCTGACATAGCTTGCCCTCTTCTTGACCTTACAAAAAAGGATCAATGTTGGGAGTGGTCTCCTGTATGCAACGAAGCGTTCACAAGTCTTAAAGAACTCTTCCTGTCACAACCCGTTCTACAATTCCCAGATTCCTCCGCCCCTTTTGCCATAGCTACGGATGCCTCCAAGTATGCCACTGGGGGTATTCTCCTCCAAACGGATTCCAATGGCGATTGGCATCCTTGTTCATATCTTTCTCAAACCTTTTCTCCCACAGAACGCAACTATGACATTTATGACCGTGAACTTCTTGTGGTCATCCGCGCACTCAAAGCATAATGACATTATTTACTTGGGTCTTCTTTTCCTGTCCAAGTCTTTACCGACCACAAGAATCTTTTATATTTTAAACAACCCCAGAATCTTAATCGTCGACAGGCTCGTTGGCTTCTTGACCTCGCTGATTACGATCTCAAGATGATTCATGTCCCTGGCTCCCTCCTCTCAGGACCTGATGCACTCTCATGACGTCCTGATTGTTGCCCTGATGATTCTTCTGACAATTCTTCTGTTATTCTCCTTCCCCCTTCTCTTTTTATCAATCTCATCGATACCACGTTACATTCCAGCATTACTTCCCAATCCTCTTCTGATCCTTTAGTTCGCCGCACTGTCTCTAACCTCTCTGACTCCCCTCCTGCCCTCCGTGCCCGCCTTTCCGATTGGAAATATGAAGACAACATCCTCACCTACCGCAACCGTGTCTACATACCCCTGGCCCTTCAACATGACATTGTTGAATGATGACATGACCATCCTTCCTCTGGCCACCCGGGCTTTCTTAAAACCCGTCAACTGGTCTCTGCTGACTTCTGGTGGCCGGGCCTAACCTCTTTCGTCCGCCAATATGTTACTGGCTGCGCTACTTGCCAAGCCAATAAATCCAATACCCATCCTACTAGTCCACCACTCCTCCCTATTAAATCTTCCTGCACCCGCCCTTTCCAGCAAGTCTCTTGCGACCTCATCACCGATCTTCCCCTTTCTGTGGGCTTTGATTCCCTCTTGGTCATGGTTGACCACGGGCTTACAAAGGGGGTAATTCTCTGCCCAACAAAGAAAACCGTCACAGCAGAAGGAATAGCCAACCTTTTCTTCCATAAAGTTTACAAAAGGTTTGGATTGTATGACAAAATCATCTCTGATAGAGGACCACAATTTGCATCTTCCTTTGCTAAAGAGCTAGGAAAACTACTGAAGTATGACCTCGCCCTGTCCACTGCTTACCATCCACAGACAGACGGTGAAACAGAAAGAGTTAATCAAGAGATAGAAACCTATCTCTGTATTATTTGCGGTAACCATCCCTCAGATTGGACTGAACATATCTCTACTGCGGAATTTACTCACAACCATCGCCCCCACTCTGTCACAGGCAAATCCCCGTTCTATCTAATAATGGGATATGAACCCTTAGCTCTCCCATCCATTATGCCCAGTAGCAAAATTCCTGCCATAGAGGAAAGGATCAAGAGGCTCCTTACAGCCCGAGACGAAGCCATCGCAGCCCACGAACTAGCCAGACAAACCATGGCTGCACGCTCAAGGAAGTCTTTTACGCCATTCGCTAAAGGAGATAAGGTTTGGTTAGAAGCTTGGAATTTAAAAAGGAACATAGATAACCCAAAGTTTGTGCCAAAAAGAGAAGGACCCTTTACCATTATCCAGGTACTATCTCCTATCTCCTATCTCCTATCGCCTACGTCTTCCCAGTGCCTGGAAGATCCATCCCGTTTTCCATGCCTCTCTTCTCACTCCATATTACGAGAACACTGTCTATGGAAAGAATTTCCCTAGACCACTCCCGGAGCTAATAGAAGGAGAAGAAGAATATGAAATAGAAAAGATAATATGTCATCGCGGAACTCTGTCTAACTGCTTCTATCTAATCCGATGGAAAGGATATTCCGTTGAAGAAGATTCATGGGTTCCTGAGCGGGACATGAAAAATGCAAAGTCCGCTCTTAAAGAGTATAAAAACCGTCATCCTTCCTCTTCGTCTCTTTAGCTTCTACTCCCATTGATGCTACCACCCTTCAGAAAACTTTTACCTTCGAAATGTCTTCTATCTCTCCTGTTTCCTCCTTCATTAATACTCCTGCCTTGACCCCCACTCGCCCGGTTACCCCTCTCGTCACCCTTGAAGCTATTGCCACCACTGCAGAAACTTTAAACGCTAGTATGCTTCCTCCTGGTATACCATACCCTCCGATGCACGCCGACCTTATGACTGACTCCCTTTTGAATGGGACCCGCCGAGAACAAGTTTATACAGAGATCCTTCGCTACCCTGGGCATGCCTTAGCTATCAACGACATCCTCCATCCCCATTCGGCACTTCATAATCTCTTCCTAGCCCACCTAGGTTGCGGAACTCTAGAAACAATGAGTCACATTATGACATCTAATGCTCACCTCACTCTATATTCGTCCAAGTTGTGATGAGTTAGTAAAGATATCCAGACCCTCATCGAAGATGCTATGCACCAGCTGGACATGACCCATTTATTGGAACAAATCAACGAAGTCGCCAAGGAGAAAGGAGAACGCTCTGCCGCTTATTGGGCAGCTACTACTCCATCCGCCTCCTCCTCTCCCCTAGACTCTCAGGAACAAGCTCTCTTAGAGCATGTAGAAGCATGGTGGTCCAGCGGGGATAATACCCTTCCTTTATCCCCACAGCACCCTCGTTATCACAAGGCTTGTTTCTCTTGTCACCGACTTGGACACATTCGCGTCGAATGTCCGTTCTACCAGTGTTCCCACTGTCTTAAGTGGTGACCCAGTCATACCATGCACCAGTGCCCCCTTCATCGCCGCACGCCTTCTCAGTCATCGTCTTCATCTGCCTCATCTGCTTCTCATAGAGCTACCACTCATTTCGCCCTCCCTGTTCCACCCCCTCCGGGCATTCCATTCCCTCGTTGAAGCATGGGACGGAACCGTCCTAGAAGATCTCCTCCTCGCCCTCGTTCTCCCAGTCCTCAGTCGGAGGGCTCCCTAATCAATATGTATGATCCTGTCACCGAGTCTAATATGACGGGAGATGTCTGCGACATCTAGGACAAGACTAAACCAGCTGCTGTGCGCTGGCTCCCCTGATCGTCTCTTGTGGTAGCTTCGAGTGTACAAAGGGGGTAATGTTATGATTTCTTTCCTCTTGCACCTATAACCATTATATCGACTCTAGCCTTTCATTTCTTCTTGGATAATCCCACTTGGGATAAGTCCAATTCATCTTCAGGCTGAGTCATGTCACCTTATTCATGCTTATTCATTCACATCTAGTAATCGGCCCGATTACTCAGATACTTGTTGTCATCATGAGTCATCCCCTTTGTATTCTGACTCATCGATTGTTCCTTGACGTTCTATTGTATTCTATATGACTCATCTACGGACAGCCTCTTTCCTCTTCAAGGCAGTATTCCCACACTGCCTCTCTTTCCTAGCCACTATATAAACCGATCTTGTCGCTGCCATGTACCTTAGTCTAGTTCTCCCTTACAATCACATCTCTTGTGCTTGTTCCCCTGTCAGACTCCTGAGTGTTCTCTTCCACTCAGTCTCCCTGACCCAGTCTTCGTCCTACTCCGAGTGGACGCTTCCTCTTCGAAATCTTTTGAGTATTCACTAGACGATACTCCACATCGAACCCTTGACCCTAAGGGCTACACTTGGACCTACCCGGTTCAAGCGTAACACTGCCCAGTCCTAACTGGTCTGGCTAATTTTGCCATATGGAAAACATGTATTCAAGCAAAACTCCAACATAAAAAGGTTCTGGGCATTGTTATTGGCTCTGACTCCACTTCACAGGTCACTGCCACCTCCGGCTCCATATCCACTGGCCCTGCCACTATTCTGCCTGTATCTGCCTCCTCCACTTCTGCTCCCTCTGCCTCCATCTCCACTACTGAAGATCTCCAGAAGTGGCATGAGTGAGATGAAAAGGCCCACAGAATAATACAGGACCACATCTTGGATGCCCTCCTATTGAAAATGGAATGCCATACAACAGCTAAAACACTATTTGAAGAACTCCTGCGACTCCATCAAGAAAGCAGCCTGTCAGATTCTACTAAACCCTGCTTTTAGTGGGATGATCTCCGACTTACTCTGGTCCATCTCCAATGGCACTTCTGTGCATATTCTCATATATATTACTTACTTTCTCTTCTATGATTGGACATCATCCAGACATCATCGGACTTTGTTATTCCTTCATCTCTTTTTATGTCATTCACCTGGCAGAGTTCATTCAGGATATACACCCACATCTCTGCCCTTTATTTACACTTACATTTCACTTTTAGCCCTTCCTCAGTTGAATATTAGTTTCACTAGACTTCAGCTGAGACTTCCTTGCTAGCCCCCAGCCTAGCACATTCTGACACAGCCTAGCCTCTGCATTCTTCCAATTCTGCCAACTCTTCTCCACTTTATGGAATGGCAACTCTGCTGCCTTGGAGCACATCGCCACACTCTGCATGCTTGAGTCCTGCCTTGCTGGCATGAAATTCACCATTGATACAAAAATCTTTGCCTTTATACTGCTCAACTCCCTCTCTGACACTTCCAAATGGAACACATTTGCATCCTCTATTATCAACACAATAGAGGAGACAAAATTTACCTTCGATGCCATTGAAATGCGCACCCTTGTGGAAGAAGCATGTCTCAGACTCCAGAGCAGTGGGAGCAAGGAGATTGCCATGTCTGGAAAAATGAACTCTGAAAAATTCTGCAAACATCACAAATGCAAAGGGCATATGACAGAGGAATGCTGGTATTACACTTGAACCGGGTAGGTCCAAGTGTAGCCCTTCTAGAGCCTTGGAGGGGCTAGAGATGAAGTAAGGGCAAGGTAAGCTCTAGTAGCAGATGTAACAGATAGCTCTGCAAGAGCAAGGACAAATAGCAAGGAACACCTAGGGACCAATACAAGGAAGATCTGGTGATGGACAAGAGGTATAGAGGACATCACCAGAAGTCAAAGATAGAGCAATAGATATATTGCCATAGATCAGATAGGGCAAAGGATATTGCCATAGTGCTAGCAAGGGGGATGGCTAAGGTGACAGGAGATTGGGATGAAAGGAGAGCCATCAGCAGATGGAAGATTGGTGATGGGATGAGAGGCAGTATGACTGAGGAACATCACCAATGATCAAGACAGAGGAACTTCAGCAAGGTGATGAAGAGTGACAGGGATTGGAGGAGTATTGCTGAAGGGTGATGATTCAGATGAAAGGACTGGTTAGATGCCTAAGACTAGCAGGCAACAATGATAGAGACAAATAATGGATTTACTGGTATGGAGAATACAGGTGACAATGGAGTAGGAAAGCCATCATGAAGGGAATCTAAAGGAGATTATGGAAGGGAGATCTAAGATGGGGAACTAAGGTATAAGGATAGCCACTATATATGGGAGTCAGGGATAAGTGGCTGTACTGATCAAGAAAGGGAATAGGGAATAGGGTACTGATAATGAGTCAGAATAATGAGTTATCAGAATGTCCAAGAATACAGTGGAATATCAAAGAAGTGCTGACTTAGCCAGAAGAATGGAAGGTAATCTGAGATCAGGGGCTAAGCCAGGAAGAACAGATAAGCCAAGATAATAATGGAATGGATGAGTCAGAAGGGTCAAGGATTGAACCAAGATAAGAGATAAGAAATGACTCATCCATGACAAATGTACATCAGGTAATCAGATCAAAGGGAAAGTTTATGACCAAAGGGAATTGGGTAAGCATGAATGACAAAGACTAGATGGGTCAAGAGAAACAGAGCATATCTGCATGGAATGTACATAGACTCATCTAGGAAATGTTGTAAGCGATGAGAGGGAACAAGTGTTCAGAAAAGAGTAGCCCATGTAGTACTCAGCTAGGTCCCAGGGATGAATAGTAACATTACCCCCTTAGTAGACTCTGAAGCACCAGCGAAGATAGCCCTGAAAGTGATTAACACTCAGGTGAGATTGGGACTGGATAGGTCTCCTCTTCAGGGAAGTCTCCAATGAAGTGGTCAGGATAGTGAGGTTGAGGATGAGTGACTAGAAAGAGATAATTCCTTGCCTCAGTGCAAATGCGTAAAAACAAATCTATATCTTCCAAAAAATCTAGAGCTCCCATTTGATGGAGAGTGTGAACAAGATTGGTGGTGATAGCTAGATGGATATTCTGGAGATAGAGGTGCTGACCAGGAGAGAACAGATGAAGGATATCAGAAATATGAGTATTGGAAAGGTGATGAGCTGCCTGGTGGGAACTCAGCACTTCAAGGTCAGAAAGGACTTGGATGCTTTGAACAAAAGCACACTGGAGAGAGGCCATGGGTGATGATAAGTCTCAAAAGGAGTTCAAGGCTCAGATGAGGGCTGGGTCCTGGAGGTACTGGAAAATGTGAGTAATAATTTCTGGTGTGGTAGGTTTCTTTGTGAGATGAAGAGCAAAAGGAGGAATGGGGACAGGTGTGACAGGATGATCAAAAGACTCAAGGTAAGGATAACACAGGACATCAATTCCATATGGAGGAGGAGGGGAATCGAGTTCAAGACCACAAGGTTCTGATATGAGAGGGGATTCAAGAAGGTCTAGAGGGGTAAATGTCAATGGGGATGAAGGGGAGCTAGAGCTGGGACTGTGCTGGGACTGAGGTGATGATATGGAATGCAGGACATGAAGTCCGAGCTTCTGAGTGATAAGCTGATCAAAGGGGCCTAGGTTGGGACCGAACCTTAGGCACACTGCTAGTACTGACTCCTATGCAGCAATGGCCTCATGGAAGCTGATGAGGCAATAATTCAGGGTCTGCCTGATTAGGACTCTCTTGAGAAAAGATAAACTGTCCACCTTTCCAAGATGCAGCATAAACTTCACATAAGGTTGTGTAGAATTTAGCTAAGGAGCTAACTATAGTACAAGGGTGCTTATATACTGAATGGGAATAGGTATGGGAATATACTTCTATAAAGGAAGATTCCTGAATAGAAGTAAGGTTCACCCCCTTTGGGAGTGAAAAATGGAAAGCATCTAAAAAGAGTCAATTACAATGGAGCATGCACTGCCTATGGATGAAAGGGGAAGGGCAGTGCATGGGAACTTCCCCTAATTGAGAAGAAGCTCCAAACCTAATCTCTAAGTAGGATATATGAGTTCGGCAGGGAGAAGAAGGGGTAATACCACATCCGGCTGCTGTGTGAAGAAGGTAGGGTGATATGGTAACTGACCATAACACAAGGATGAACGAATATATTCTATTGAAGAAAAGGAAGAGGCTCCCTTCCAGGAGTTAGAAATAGAAACTTAAAGGAATGGAAACAGTCTGTCTGCATGGAGAAGAAACTCAGCTAACTCCTCTGTGTCCTACATAAACCACTCTGGGTTCCCTGGAGGAACATTCTCTTGATTCTCTGAAAGTGGTGGAGAGGCGTTCCAGATATCCAGGGAGTCTCCCCAGGCAAGTCTGCTGGAGAAGTTGGTGTCCAGGTCCATTGGCTGTTCTAGTGAAGAAGAAGAAAAAGATGGGGCATCCAACTCCTCCATGTACAGAGTAGGAGGCCTTACCCATCGTTCCGTAACAGGTGAAGCAATTCTAGCAGGCATGGTTCAAAGATAAATCAAGAATCTGGGAGAAGAATCAAGGAGGGATGTTCAACATTCTGAAAGTGAGAAATCAATTTATACTAAAATCTAGAAATTGAAATAGAGCTTGGAAATTTTCATAAAGTTCAAAGGATGATTTGAATGGAAGCTTCCTGATCATAGAAGTCTGAAGATAAGATCAGGAAGTTAGGAAGTCAAATAGAAATGTTGGTTCAAAGAAGCTGGGGTATGTGACATGCGGAGTGAAATGTCTTCTTCAATTCCAGATAAAAGTAGCAAAATAGTATCCAAGAGGATGTAAAGTCTGAAATATAATTCCTTGGGGATCTGAATCAGGAAATCGGATTAGTAGTATGAACTGGTTTTATTGAAATGCAAAATAGGGTCCCAGAGGTCTAGAAGTCTGAATAGTAAATCCTTTGGAGTCAAGGTTAAAGAATTGGATTGGTTCATCAAGAACTGCAAGTGCAAAGGTTCAGGATTAATCTGGGAAATTAAAAGTGTGGGGCTACCATGTTTGATTATATCCTCAAGCGGAAGGTGGGTCAGTGCAAATTCCAGTATTAAGGAAAGTATGACAAGAATTGTGTTCACCAATATCTGTGTCAAGACTGGAATGGAGTGGGTGGAGTGGCTGACATATCCTGAGTAAATCAGGATCATTTCAGGATATATCAAGTAGAGACTGGAAGTTTAACAGTTATCTTCATTAGATATTGGATGGTCAAGGTCTGGGTATTCTTGTGGTATATCAGGGTAGAATGCCATCAATGGTTCATATCTATTGGTGAGATGATGGCAAGCTGGATAGGGGAGATTGGAGGGTGATTGGTGAAATAGTAAGTCAGGTTGAAAGAGTGAAGAAGAAAAGGGGTAAAATGGGAAATTACCCCCTTAGTAGACCAAAAACTATTGTCAAAGGATCAAGAGAGGATGCCCCCAAATAAGGGTAGATAGGGTCGAGTGAAGTGGATGAAAACAGGTGTGAACCATAGATGATGTGGTATGTCAGGGAATAACTACAGTGGATATTAGTGGAGGAGATATCAACCAGAAAATAATCTGGAGATGCCAAAGGTCAGGTGAAGGTAAAACAAAAAAGGGACTGATTATCATGCATGCCTGAAGGGCTTATCAAGGATTCTAGTCAGTGCACAAATGTACTCAAGTAATAACCTGCATGTCAGTTTGATGAAGGAAGTAAAATATAAATCCTAATTATAGAAACAATGGTTGGTCAGCATGGTGTGCCAATGGCTCCTGTGAGATGTGAATCTTCAGGCTGAAACACTGTGAATACAAAGAGGTGAAGTCTTTAGGGATCCAGGATTAATTTGATCAAAGAAGGCGACTTTGAAATTTGCGAAATGTAAATGGGAATATTGGGATAGAGAAGTAATCAAATAATCAGGAGCGATCAAATAATCAGGGTGGTGCCACTAGTAGTTCTGAGGGTGTAAGAGAATGGTGGTGTCAGAGTGATGGAGATATCCAAAGATATGGATTAGGTTTCATTCAGATATCAGTAAGATGATGTCATGTCAGAATAGATATCTGGGGAAGATCAGGTTGAAAAAGATGTGACAGGTATAATACCATTGGGTATTTGGGTTCGAGAATGATTTCAATTTGTGGAGTGAAGGTAACCCATATCTAGATGAGATTGGGATCAAGAAATGATGAAAGAGAGTGTCATGGTGTTGGGTCAATAGAGGAGTAATTCAGGTTACCACATGGTGACTAGGATCTGGGGACAAAGTGAAAAGTTGCTATTAGTTGACAAAGCGAGTAAAAGGGGCAAGATGGTCATGTTCGTCATGTATGCTGGCAAAGCATCACAAGACTGATCATGGAGTCTATCCGATGAAGATTGGATAATGGTCTACATGAGAGGAATGAGGAGACAGGAGATGATCTAGAAGATCCTAATAGAAGGAGGTTACCACAAGGTTATTGTGGCAATGAGGTGATCAGCAGGGGAGTGGTCAGCTAGGCTGATCCAGATGGGGTCGGATAAAAGACTGTCAAGGGAATTGTGCTGGTTGCTATATATGCCTTGAAGAGAACTTATCGTGAGTTCTTGCCAAAATAAATCAGATGATGACTTATATACTGAATAAAGGTGAGCAATGATTGGCAGCAGTGAGAGAGGAAGTCAGGATGATCTAAAAGAAGATCTTGAAGTGCTTCCATAGGCTGTTGGTCTGCAACTGGGAAGGTGGAATGGATAATGACCAAGAAGGATCTTCAGTGTAAAGCCTACTATCTAGTGATAACAGTAGTCTGGAAAGTGTCTAGACCAGGGCAAGCCTGTTTCTGGAAGTGACAAGATGAATATATTAAGTCACAAGTATCATTTCTGGATTGGGCTGGAGTGAGCTTGTTTCTGGAAGTAATGGGATGGGTTTGTAATGAGGTGAGTCGAGGGAATGTCCGAGCAGGACACCATTGTGCTCCATAAGAAGTCTTGAAATTTATCTTCAAGAATTCATTCTGCTAAAGTGATTACCAAAGAAGGATGATTGTATACCTTGAACATAAATCTGTCAAGGGATTCTGATGAAGAAGCCATCTATCTGTAAGAGGATGATGGTGATGATCCAGGGTGCTTGTCTGGGATGAGTTGAAAAACTAGATTGCCAGAGGATTTCTTCAGTTATACATGTGCTAGAAGGTGACTTATCATGGGGATCTAGTTGAAAACAAATTTTTTTGATTAATAACCTGTATCGGGAGTGTTACAATCTCAGACAGAGATTATCTCAGACATTGGAAGGACTGATGTGTTGGCTTTGGATGGGGAATGGTTATGATGTGGATGAGTTGGATCCTCCTCTTGAGGAGGAGCCTGCCTGGCCAACTATTGACGAGTGGTAGAGAGAAGTGGGTTGAAAGTTGCTCAGACAGACCCCTTATTTTTCTTCTGATATCCAAAAGCTGAGTTCATCTTTCTGCCTCAGTATTGGGGACACTTTGGGTTGTTGATCTACTTCAGATCTTCTGTCAACAACCTCTCTGTTGATATACCAGTATTTTGGCTCTCCTCATGGAGGCCTTATTGTCTTATCTTCCATTCTCCTATTCCAGTATGTCGGGCATCAACGCCCCCTTTTCATTTACCTTATCTTCGGACTACCTCATTTTCTTGCCTCATGTGAGGTGCAGCATTTGTGGATCTCAATCTACAGTGCCTCTTCCTTTCCACAATAGGGATCTATACCTTGGGGGATCACTATAAATATGGTAGCCATTTGTACTTATAACCTCAGCTAGATCTATGCAATCACAAGTGTGGTGTCTAGTTTCCTCAGTGTGAAAGAGTCACTGCAGTGATCGAACTCCTCAGGATTTCTATTAGTCTTCATGCTACTATTGAGTGTGATGCGATCTATGGATATAGATCCTAGACACAAAGATTTACCAAGTTCAAGCTGTCACTCTGCAGTTGACAGGAGACTGATAAAAGTCCAGGATATTTGGGTAAGTCTTTATCTGCGGCCCTCACTTAGGGATGGCAGTTGAACCAAATACCACATAGATTAAACATAGATCTAGTTAAGGTATTACTGTACATGGGCAGCTGTATTTATAGGGGAAAGGAGACTACTATAACCATAAGAGGTGGTCACAGGAAGGGGGAAAGGCTGTCCATAGGGTTATGGGTTACAAGCAGTCTGGCATAGATGAAGGAAATAGGGATCACACCAGTGTAAGGGTGTGATCAAAATGAAATGATAGTCCGATGATAAGAAATAAGGTTCATACCGGTACAATGGATGGGCATGGGTGCGATCACATCCATGTGAGATCTGTGGGCCACTCCAGTGTGGTTGTGGTCTCCTCCAGGTGGATGGGTGGTGCTTGGATATTCCACCATCTGGGGACAGTGTCTCCCAGGGGTTCCTCACCCCATGTTGCTCCTTCTGCCTCTCCATTCCAGAACTGGTGTCTCATGTCCAAGTTCCCTCTGTATGCGGCCGTGGTGATATTGGCATTGAGCCATGGGCAATCCCCTTCATGAGGAAAAGGGGTGGCCCTCCATGGGTAGTCCACCTGATGCATGACATTACCCTGTTGATAAGGTTGATGAACCTCATTAATCTCATCCCAGTCCATCATCCACCTAGTGAGATCTATTCTCCACATGCTTGGGGCAGAGATGTTGGGGGTGGCCTGGGGTGTCCTGTCGACAGTAGGGACAGGTGTAGTTGGGGCAGGAGGGTTGGAGATGGTGGGGACTTCCACACTGATAGCATTGATAGGTTCGAGGGATGGTTGGCGAGGTTGGGGGGTCATTTCTGGAGAAGGAGATTTGAGTGGAGAGAGGTTGCTTAGGTCACTAAGGTTGTCTGGGTAAGGAGTGGGGGGACAGTGTGGTTGGGGGGATGAGCTGTCAGGGTGGTGCCTTGTCGGTTTCTCCTTCGGATCTTTCCATGTTACGCTTGAACCGGGTAGGTCCAAATGTAGCCCTTATATCCCTATTCAGAGAGCAGAGATGAGAGAGAAAGAGAAGGATGAAGGTAAGTTCTAGGGGATGGGTATAGAAGGAAAGTGGTGATGGGTGAGTGTTAAGGAGAACATCACCGGGGATCAAGGAGGAGTGATGGGTATCACCATGGGATTGACCAGGCAGGAAGAACTGCCAGGATGCTATCAAGGAGATAGCCTGAGGGTGGAGGGTCAATACAGAGAAAGGCTGTCAGTAGTCGGGGAACAGGTGATGTGACAGAGGACAGGTGGACAGAGGAACATCACCAATAGTCAGGGATTCAGCAAAGTGACAAGGGAAAATGTCATTCAGGGAGCATTGCTGAAGAGAGACGGGGAATTCAATGAAGTGACAGTTGGATGTCTGAGGTTCGCAGATGATAATAGAAGATGCGAAGGATAGATTCAAGGTGGTAGAGAATACAGGAGTATCAGGGAGTCATGAAGAGTAATAGGGAATTATGAAGGGAGGTCTAAGATGGGGAACTACTGTACAAATAAGGCCACTATATGTAGTGATCCAGGGGAGTGGTTGTGTGATACAAGAAAGGAAACAGGGCAGAGGAGACTGATGATGAGTCATAGTGATGAGTCATCAGAATGTCCAAGAATATAATGGAATATCAAAGATGTGCTGACTTAGCCAGGAGAATAGAAGGTGATCTGAGATTAGGGGCTAAGTCAGGAAGAACTGATAAGCCAAGATAATAATGGAATGGATGAGTTAGAAGGGTCAAGGGTTGAACCAAGATAAAAGATAAGGAATGACTCATCCATGACAAATATACATCAAGTAATTGGATCAAAGGGAATGTCTATAACAAAAAGAAATCAGGTAAGCATAAATGGCAAAGGCTAGATGAGTCAAGAGAAATGGAGCATATCCACATGGAATGTATATAGACTTATCTAGGAAATGGTGTAAGTGAAAAGAAGCAACAGGAGTTCAGAAAAAGAGTAGTCCATGTAGTACTCAGCTATGTCCCAGGGATGAATCATAACATTCCGCATTTTCTGGGCCCTTAATTTCTGTAAGAGGTTGATTGATACAAATTGGGAGGGGAAGAAGATTCTCTCGTTCTTTGCTATCTGCCAATTCTCCTCTGATCCATCTAACTGATTCAGTCTCAAATGGGAAACTGCTGCCATTAAGGAAGGTGAACTGTCTCGCAAGTTCGATGTTGATAAATCCTCACTGTCCCATACCTCTGGGTAGTTGGAGGTAGATGGTGTAAATCTTTCCAAAGAAAGTGGAGGCAGGGAGTCATTTGATGAAGTATCCCAGTCCACAGAAGTGGAGGGCATCGAGTGTTTGAGCCCCAGCCATGTGGAGATTTTCTGCAATCACCTCACTAAGGTTTTCAATGAGGTTTTCTTTGACCAAGAGTCTTGTGGAGACATAGCTTTGATAGGTTTCTATGAGGAGAACAACCGAGGATAGTTTTCTGAGCTCTAGATTGGCCTCTAATAAGGCTAATCTTTGGGGGTCATCCAAAATGGTGGCATAAGCAATTCTCCTATAAGAGGGTGGGAGGATCTGGAGATTGAAGACATCCTTGATCAGAGCGAGGATAAGGGATATATACATGGAAGAAAATGGCAGCATGAGAGGAGAGATTAATATCGTTGGAGTAGAGTTCAAACCAAATGTGAATGATGAATTTTAAAGTGATTAAAATGGGAAGAGATGGTCGTCTGTAAGGTAGTAGGAAAGGAAGGGAATGGTTGATGATAAGGAAAGGAATGGTGGCTAGTATCGGTGGTGATAGGGGCAGTAATGAATCTGGCAGTAGTACTCATGCGTTTGGATATGTTGTTGGTTGTAATGTCTTTTTCTTTTTGGGACGAAGATGGAGATGTGTGAGAATCGGTAGGAATATTTAGTGGGCTTGTTGGTAGTGAGGGAGAACTTATAGAAATTGCAGTGGGTAGTGGGCTGTTTTTCGTCGATCATAGTTTATGTTTTCTTTTATATGTTTGTAGAGTCTTGTCTGTGTGGGTGAAGTTGTTTTTGGGTTCCCAGGTGTTTTCTGTGGTAGAGTATCCTTTCCATTGTATTAAATATAATCTCTGGCCTGGGTGTCCTCTGTGGTTCAGGATATGCTTGATCTCGTATTCTTCCTCATCACCTATGATTTCAGGCAGAAGGGGAGTTCCAGTGATTCCATATTTGTTATTTTGGACAAATGGGGAAAGAAGTGATGCGTGAAATATGTTATGGATTTTCCACATTGGTGGTAATTTCAATTGGTACATCACTGGTGAGAGCATCTTAATAATGGTGAAGGGTCCTTCCCTTTTTGGGCCAAGCTTTTTTGATGGATAGGAGGTTTTAAGGTTTATGTTAGATAGCCAGACTTTGTGTCACGCATCAGGTGGACTACCCAAGGAGAGCCACCCCTTTTCCTCATGAAGGGGATTGCCCTTGGCTTAACGCCAACATTTCCACTGCGGCTTACGGAGGGAATTTAGACATGAGGCATCAATTCTGGAATGGAGAAGCGGAGGGAGCCACCTGGGGAGAGGAACCCCTCAGAGATGCAGTCCCAGGATGGTGGAACGTCCAAGCACCACCTGTCCACCTAGAGGAGACAGCACCCCTGCCGGAGTGGCCTACGGACGAGGCATGGATGTGATCGCATCCACGCCTTACCACTATTTCGGTATAAACCTTGTCCCTTATCTTTGGACTATAGTTTCTTTTGGATCGCATCCTTACACTGGTGCAATCACCTCCTCCTCCACCCATGCTTATCTCTTGTAACCCTTTGCCCTACGGACAGCCATTCCCCTTCCTGTGATCTCTACTTACGGTCATAGTAGTTTTCCCCTTCCCTATAAATAGCACTGCCCATGTACAGTAACTCCTTAACTAGATCTATGTTTAATCTACGTGGTATTTGGTTCACCTGCCATTCCTAAGTGAGGAATGCAGCAAGACTTACCCAAACCATCCCGGACTTCTATCAGTCTCCTGTCTACTGTTGAGTGACAGCTCGAACTTGGCAATATCTTTGTGTCTTGGATCTATACCTGTAGATTGTGTCACACTTTGTCTCCTTTCTTCCAAGGTTTGAATTCTCGGAATGTGTGGGAGAATTATTGGGCATTGGTGATTGTGGCTTGTGCCTCATCTCTGGCTTTTTCCAATAGTTGGAGGCAGTTTTCCAGGGTGGGGTTAAAGGTTTTTCTAATTGGTGGATAGGCTCTTGGTTCGTAGCCCATCATTAGGTGGAATGGGGTTTGTTTTGTGGCGGAATGTACTGAGGAATTGTGATTGAATTCAGTCAGATTCTACTGAACCCCGCCTTCAGTAGGACAATCTCCAGCTTACTCTGGTCCATCTCTGATGACACTTCCATGTGTATTCTTATATATATTACTTACTTTCTCTTCTCCAATCAGACATTGTCTGGACATCATTGGACTTGGTTATTCCTTCATCCCTTTTATGTCATTCACCTGGTGGAGTTCATTTGGGATATGCACCCACATCTCCACCCTTTATTTACACTTACTTTTTGCTTTCAGCACTTCCTCAGTTGAATATCAGTCTCACTAGACTTCAGCTGAGGTAAGGGCTCTTCCTATATAGTTATCTACCTAGCTAATGTACTTGTAGACATTCTTGCTAGGTATAGTTGAATATCAGTCTCACTAGACTTTAGCTGAGACATTTTTGCTAGCCCCCAGCCTAGCACATTCTGACAAATTCTGCCATGGGAAGTAGTTCGCTCCATAGGTCCTGTTGTCTGTGGCGGAAGATCCTGAGGTAGGTTTCTAGTTCCTGGTTTACTCGTTTCATTTCTCTGTTGGTTTAAGGGTGATAAGCAGTGGATAATGCGATGTCATAGTTGAGTAATCTGGTTAGTTCTTTTGTGAAGGCAGATGCGAATTGTGGGCCCCTATCTGAGATGACTTTGGAGTGTAATCTGAAGCATGGGAATATATGCTTGAAGAATAAGGTTGCTACTCCTGCTGCATTGACTGTTTTGGTAGTTGGGATGAAAATTGCCCCCCAGCTAAGTCTGTGGTCCACCATGACTAGTATAAAGTCCACTCCCTGGGAAAGGGGAAGATCGGTTATCATGTCCATTGATATGGTGTGAAAGGGGTGTGGGCTGGAAGCTGGAATAGGGATTAGGGGTGGGTGTGATGGGTTGTTGATGTTTTTGTTTTGTTGACAGATAGGGCATCCTGTGATAAATTTCCTGATGAATGTGGAGAGTCCTGGCCACCAGTAGTCCCGAGATAGGAGTTGGATGGTTCAATGCTGTCCTTGTTGCAGAATGATGGGTGTGCCCACCCACTCCATTCCCTGACAAGTTAGATAGGCCATAATTGGCCTGGATGAGGGACACCAATGACCCTTTATGGGATGTCCCATGTTTTTCTCATGAGTCGCTACTAGGGGAGGACATTTACTATTATAGGCAAGAGGAGGATTACTATGCAGACTGGAATGCATCACCTGAGGAGTGGGGAGTTGCTCTGCTGACTAGAAGCACCACCTCCAGGAGGGACAATGTCAACAGGGGTTGGTATGACTGGACCAACTCCACAGATGATACTTCCCCATTCTAGTATACAAGATTACTCAGACTGTATACGTAAGCATGACCCCTACCTACTCCTCCCAGCACCTATCATTATGCTTTGATCATCCTTATCCCCAATACATCTCAATATACTTAGAACAGACTCTTTATTTAACCTCATAGCTATATGTGTGAACTCTCTCACATCTGTGAGAAAGTTCTCACACACTGCCCTTCTTTCCCAATTCACAGCAGTGTGTGTCACCTTAATAATGGACGCTTTCTTCTTCCCCAATTCTCTTTCTTTGGGGTGGTATTTCCAATAACCTGGATGGGAATACTTTCCCATCCCTTCCTGGATTAGTATATAAACTGCCTATGTATTATTAGTTTAGCTTTAGCTAAATTCTACATGATCTTATGTGGATAACAGCATACCTTAGAAAGGTGGATGGTTTACCTTTTCTCGAAATAGTTCACGTCAGGATTGCCCTGAACCTTTGTCACTTAATCCTTACATTCATCTATGCTGGAAGGCTATCTATATTCTACATTGCCATGACTACTGGGACAAGGCTAGGAACATTCAACAATCTAGTCACAAAAAGTGATATGGAATGCAGGACGTGAAGTCCAAGTCTCTGGGCAATAAGCTGATCAAAGGCTCCTAAGTTCGGACCGTACCTTAGGCACACTGCAAGGATGGATTTCTGGGCCATGGTGGCTTCGTGATAAAGGATGAAATGATAGTTCAGGGTCTGCCTGACGAGGACTCTCTCAAGGAAAGGTAAAACATCCACCTTTCCAAGGTACAGTGTAACTTCACGTAAGGTTGCATAGAGTTTAGCTAGAGAGCTAACTATAATACAAGGGTGCTTATATACTAAATGAGGTAGGTATGGGAACCTATTCCTATATGGAATGGAAGTCTGAATAGGGATAGAGTTCACCCCCTTTCGGGAGTGAAGAGGAGAAAGCATCTATATTGGAAACAGAGTTTAATTAGTCACGCACTGCCTATGGATTAGAAAGGAAGGGCAGTGTGTGGAATCTTTCCCATCAGGGGGGAGGGTTCTAATCTTATCTCTAAGGCGGATATATGAGCTCGGCAGAGAGAGGAAGAGGTAATACCACATCCAGATGCTGTGTGGAGAAGGTATGGGTGATGTGGTAACTTGCCGTAACAGAGAGTGAACTCAGATACCCTAGTCAAGAAAGGTAAGTCCATTGGAGATGGGAGAAGATTAGGCAAAGAGAAGAAATGGGAATGGAGTCCAGAAAAGGAAAAGAAGGGGACCACTACTCAAAGGAAGGGGAAGGGGTGCTCCGACTGGAGTAAGTACTCCGCAAGCTCCTCGGTATCCCAAGTGAACCACTCTGGGTTTCCCGGGGGAACATTCTCCTGATTGTCTGGGAGAGGTGGTGACACGTTCCAGATGTCAAGGGACTCTCTCCAAGCAAGCCCGCTTGAGAAGTCATCATCAATGTCCATGGCCTGCTCTAAGAAAGAAAAAGAAAAAGATGGTGCGTCCAACTCCTCTGGGTATGGAGTAGGAGGCCTCACCCATCATTCTATAACAAAAAGACCCCATGTCTCATGTTCCATATTAGTCCTCCATGTCCTCTGGCGGCCAAGGAATGAACAGAATGGACTAAGTCCTTTCTGGCTTCCGGAGGTATGTAAAGTCGGTAGTGGAAGTAGAGGTATCCTTCCTCGTAGGTCCAGTCAGAAGGGTGGATCTTGTCAGAGATGTGACTCTCCTTGTACATGCATTGCAGCATGTCTAACACTAGTGGATCTTTTTCAGAGGAATTTTTAATTTTATCATGGAGGGCTAGGTCAATTTTATTGATGAATAAGTCCTCCGGGAGTAGCCAGAGTTGATTGTTGTCATCATCAAGGTTTGGGTTTGGGATTCTGGATAGAGTGTCTGCTGGGCCCATTTGGATTCCTGGGAGGTGGTGGAATTTTAGATCGAACTCTTGTAGGAATAATTGCCAATGTGTGTGTCGCCTGGAGAGTTTCCTAGCCTCCTTGAAGTATTGGAGGTTTTTGTGGTTGGTGAGGAGGGTCACAGGGTGATTGGTCCCTGTTAGATAGTGTCTCCATTCATCTAAGGCATGTATTACTCCTAGAAGTTCCTTATCTTAGATGTCATAGTTTCGTTCTACCAGGGATAGGGTACTTGATCTGTATGCACATGGATGGAGATCTCTGTTGAGATCTTTCTACATTAGTACCCCTCCAGTTCCCACCAGGGATGCATCTGTCATTACAAAGAATGGTTGGGTGGGGTCAGGGATGGAAAGTACTGGTTGGATTAGGAATTGTTTCTGTAACTCTCTGAAGGCTTCTTCTTGTGGGGTGTTCCATGACCACTTGTTTTCTTTTTTTGTCAGTTCGATGAGTGGTCTGGCTTTGGTGGAGAATCTGTTGATGAATTTTCGGTAGAAGTTACAGAATCCTAAAAAAGAGCGTACTTCTTTTACTGATGTAGGAGGGTTCCATTCTTTGATGGCCTTGAGTTTGGTGGGGTCCATTTCTGTTTTTCCCTTGAATATGATCATTCCCAAGTATTTGGTACTTTTAGTATTGAAGGAACATTTTTCTAGTTTGAGATAGAGTTTGTGTTCCATCATTCTTTTGAGTATCTTTTTAGTTCTTTTGTTGTGGGTTTCTTGATCAGGGGAGTGGATAAGGAGGTCATCCATGTATATGATTAGCCACCCTTTGGCTATGTAATCCGCGAAGATGTTGTCCATTAATGCTTGAAATGTGGCAGGGGAGTTGCAGAGGCCAAAAAACATTACTGTTGGTTCAAACAGTCCCATTGGTATGATAAAGGTGGCTTTCCATCTGTCCTCAGGTACTATCCAGACATTATTGTACCCCCACTGTACGTCCATTTTTGTGAAGATCTTAGATCCTTTTAGTTTATTGATCAGGTCCCCAATCAGGGGTAGTGGATAGGCATTTTTGACTGTATGTTTGTTCAAATACTGATAGTCTTGGCAGGGTCCGAGCTTTCCATCTTTCTTGATGACAAAGAAAGAGGGGGACACTTGGGGGGATTTGGAGGTTTGGATTTTTCCACTTTTGAGATGTTTATTAATGAATTTTTGACATGCCTTGGTTTGTTCTGGATTTAGCAGGTAATTCTTTGCTTTTCATAGGGTGAACGATGGGAGGAGATTGATATGATGGTCATAGGCCCTTTTTGGGGGAAGGGTTGTGGTGGCTTCTTCTGAGAATACCATTTGGTACTGTTGGAATTTTTCTGGTAAAATGATTTTTTTTTTTTGTTCTTTTTGGGCGAGATTAGTGGAGATGGTTAATTTGTGGATTTCTTCCTGGTCCATATAGCACCAGATGAGCACTTCTTCATTTGGTTCTTTGGCTAGATTGGTGGTGAGGTACTTGATTAGGTATTGTTGTTCCTTGGGATCAATGCTCCTCTTTTCCCCTTTGAGCTCTCAGTATACCCAGTTGATTATTGGGTTATGTTTCATTAACCAGTTCATTCCTAGGATCATGTTGGTTTTCCCACTCTTGATGATCAAATAATCTCTCATTTCCCTTCTTCCTCCTATGGAAGTGGTGATGGTGGTTTTGTGGATTATGTCTCCTCCTGTGTTAGATTTCCCATCCGCATTAACAGCAATTCTTTGTATTTTTAACCTGGTGAGGGGGAGTCATAATTTTCAGGCAACAGGTTCTTTGATGAAGCAGTTGGTTGCTCTGCTGTCAACAAGGGCTTTTAGTTCAGTGGTTCCTGGAAGTATTTGAATGGGAATGGTGATTGATTTTCATTCTATAGATTGTATATTCCAGGTCTTAGGAGAGTTACACACTAATTGAGCTCTCTGATTTAAAAACCCTTGGTGCGTTCCACCCTATTCCTGAGTTCTTCCATGCTGATTTTAGCAACAGTTTCCTCTTCTTCCTCTCCCTGGTAGATTGGTTCTTCATATACTTCTTTGAGGATTTTTATTATGTCTTCTTCTTTGACATCTTTTTCTCCAAGAACCTTAATGTAATTGGCAATAGCCGATGGTGCGGGGGTGGCAGAGATTTCCTTGGTTTGTTCCTTCTTTTGGAACTTAGTGTGGGAAGATGTTCCTGGTTGCGGATGATTCCTGGTTGAACACCCTACTTTGTGACAGATGAAACAGCAATTTTCCTTTACATGTTTAGCACAATTGAATGGGAATAATTTGATGATGTCGACATCCATTGCATTAGGGTTGCATGCTACAGCTTTGTATCGATTCCCTTTCAGGTCTCAAACTCTTTCAATCTGTCTCATCTGTCAGTGGCTGGCATCTATCCAGTCTTTGAGGGTTTCTGGTTCTTTTAGGGCTATGACTTTTTCCACGATTGATGGATTGAGGCCTCTGATGAACCATTCCATTAGGGCAGTATCATCCATCATCTTCGCTTTTCTGGCATAGAGTTGGAAGTCCTGCATGTATTCCTGCAACCTCTTTGTCATAGGGAAGGAGTCTTTGTCCTTCTGTTTGAGAGCAGCTAACTTCCTCCTATGGTCCAAGTGGTCTTCCTTGGATGAAAATGCTTCCAAGAACTTTTCCTTGAAGCTCTTTCAGCTTTGTGTGTCTGGGACCATTCCTGCTTCTCACTGATTATAGTATGCTTCAGAAAATATCTTTCCTCTTCCTTTGCTCATCTTGTTCAAGGTGGTATTGATCTTATCTTGATCATAGGTATAGATGTCGTCATTCATAGAGAAGTAGTTGCTCATGGTCATGATCCACCATAAGGCATCTTCTTCTTCTCTGGAGAAATCTATTGGCAAGCTGGCTCATTTCTCAGACATTTTGATTTGTTCCCTCCTGGATGGCAGGGGTGGATCAATGTCCAGGGCGAAGTCTTCTTCTACTGGTTGAGACTGTCACACATCAGGTGGACTACCCAAGGAGAGCCACCCCTTTTCCTCATGAAGGGGATCGCCCTTGGCTTAACGCCAACATCTCTACCGCGGCCTACAAAGGGAACTTAGACATGAGGCATCAGTTCTGGAATGGAGAAGTGGAAGGAGCCACCTGGGGTGAGGAACCCCTAGGAGACGCGGTCCCAGGATGGTGGAACGTCCAAGCACCACCCGTACACCTGGAGGAGACTACACCCCCGCTGGAGTGGCCTACAGATGAGGCATGGATGTGATCGCATCCACACCTTACCATTATCTCAGTATGAACTTTATCCCTTATCTACGGACTATAATTTCTTTTAGATCGCACCCTTACACTGGTGCGATCACTCCCTCCTCCACCCATGCTTATCTCCTGTAACCCTTCGCCCTACAGACAGCCATTCCCCCTTCCTGTGACCTCTGTTTATGGCCATAGTAGTCTTCCCCTCCCCTATAAATAGCACTGCCCTTGTACAGTAATTCCTTAACTAGATCTACATTTAATCTACATGGTATTTGGTTCATCTGCCATTCCTAAGTGAGGAATGCAGCAAGACTTACCCAAACCATCCTGGACTTCTATCAGTCTCCTGTCTACTGTAGAGTGACAGCTAGAACTGGGCGATATCTTTGTGTCTTGGATCTATACCCATAGATCGCATCACAGAGACATAGCTGTATTAGGTGGGACAGGAGTTGGAGTCCTGTCAGCTGCAATAGTTTCTGTGTTAAGAGCTGGAGGTGCAGGTAGGCTCTGAGAAGGGCGATAATAGGTTCAGGATGTATGGGATCGGAGGTTGTGATGATGGCTAGGAGTAGTAGAGCTTTCTCCGATTTGAAGTCTTTGAGACGAATCAGGGATAGGTATGTTTCGATAGGAGTTGTTGATGTTGTGGGATTCTTCTCCCTTGGATAGGGGATCAGCAGCGGAGTAAATTTTGATGGTTCTTCCCTAGTGGGGATTGAGACCCACTAGACTCTTCTTGGTAGAACAAGGAGTGAACAAGATTCAACTAGATCTTTTGTGATGTGATCTATGGGTATAGATCTTAGACACAAAGATTTGCCAAGTTCAAGCTGTCACTCTGCAGTTGACAGGAGACTGATAGAAGTCCAGGATATTTGGGTAAGTCTTTATCTGTGGCCCTCACTTAGGGATGGCAGTTGAACCAAATACCATATAGATTAAATGTAGATCTAGTTAAGGTATTACTGTACATGGGCAGCTGTATTTATAGAGGAAAGGGGACTACTATAACCATAAGAGGCAGTCACAGGAAGGGGGAAAGGCTGTCCATAGGGTTATGGGTTACAAGCAGTCTGGCATAGATAAAGGAAATAGGGATCACACCAGTGTAAGGGTGTGATCAAAAGGAAACAATAGTCCGATGATAAGAAATAAGGTTCATACCGGTACAACAGATGGGCATGGGTGCAATTACATCCATATGGGATCTGTGGGCCACTCCGGCATGGTTGTGGTCTCCTCCAGGTGGACGGGTGGTGCTTGGATGTTCCACCATCTGGGGACAGCATCTCCCAGGGGTTCCTCACCCCATGTCGCTCCTTCCACCTCTCCATTCCAGAACTGGTGTCTCATGTCCAAGTTCCCTCCATATGTGATACAGAACGCAGTACGTGAAGTCCGAGTCGCTTGGCGATCAGATGATCGATGTAACCTAAGCGAGGACTGCGTCGGATGAATCCGGAAAGAACGTTGGCTCTGGCGCGGGTCCCAAAGACGTAGATGATATAGCGGTGATTGAGGCAATGCCTCAAGAGAACTCTCTCGATGAACGAAGAACCTTCCTCGCTCAAAGGTGCAGCTGACTCCACGTTGGATTGCGTAGAATCTAACTAAGGAATCCGTAAAGGTACATGGGCGCTATTTATACGTAAGGGGAATAGGATGGGAAACTATTCCCTGCGGGGAGTTCGGAATACTATCTGCCTAAAGAGCAGCAGGGAATGGAAGAGCGTCCGTAAGGGAAAGATCTCATCTAAGATGAGATTGTAGCTAATACCGTAATTGACGGCATACACTGCCTATGGAAGAAGGGGAAGGACAGTGTATGGGAATCCTCCCACAAGTGTGAGAGAATTACCTAAAGGATCAAAGAAGGATATATGAGATCTATCGGGTAAAAGGAGATAATACCTAAACCGGCGGATGCTGTGTGGAGCGGGAAGGGTGGTTAGGTAACTGACGGTAACTGTGGAATAGATCGAATATATCCTAAAAGGATCAGCGAAAATAAATAAAAGTAATTCATTTGGAATTAAACGGGAAAGTGTTCTCGCGCCTCCTTACATACTCATACAACTCCTGGGCATCCCAGGTGAACCAGTCCTCATTCCCGGGGGGAACGTTCTCCTGGTTGTCCGGCAGCGGGGGAGAGGCTGACCAGACATCCATAGAGTCTCCCCAAGCTAAGGAGCTTGCGAAGTCGTCCTGCATGTCCGCGAAGTGTCCTGAAGAAAAAGAAAAAGATGGCGCGTCCAACGCCTCGGGGTATGGAGTAGGGGACCTCCTCCATCATTCCATATCACCTAGAACTTACCTCTGCCCTTCCCTTCTCCTCTGCGTTCCGTCTCTGCATAGGGATACAAGGGCTACACTTGGACCTACCCGGTACAAGCATAACAGATCCCGTGACAGCTTCCCTCCACCAGTAGTTTGGTGGGTATAGTGTCCTCCAGATAAATTGCATACCCGTTCTAGTTGTCGGACCTGTCTATAGGCCGACTCATACCATTCCTTAATGGTCTCTGGTTCTTTTAGACGGATGATGTCTCGTGCGACATTGTGATTCAGGCCCCGTAAAAACCACTTGCAAAGGGCCCCCTCATCTGTTATTCCTGTTTTAGCGGCCAGGAGTTGGAAATCTTGTATGTATTTCTGGATGCTCTTGGATGTAGACAGTCCTCTGTCCTGACGGATGTTTCCAATCTTCCTTCTTGTGTCCGCATGTTCCTCACTTGACACAAATTAGTTCATGAAGTGTTGTCCGAACCTTTCCCAGGTCCGGTCCTTATCATCCTTCATTGGGGCAGATAAGTACTCCCCTTCTGCAAACACCCTTCCTCTTTCCTTTGACATCTTGTTTAGCGTGGTGACTATCTTCAAGGCATCTGTGTCATAGATCTTCTTATTTAGTTTGAAGTAGTTGGTCATGGCTCCCAACCACCAGAGGGCATCCTTGCTGTTCCCGGAGAAATCTCCGGGGAGGGCGGCCTTTATCTCCGCAACTTTGCTGTCTGTCATAACTCCGTAAAGATCTTCTTCTTCCTGTTCCTTTTCTTGTTCTAATGGTCCTAGATAGGGTTGGATCAACTCCTTTCTTCCACTCAATATGTCCTGAGTTTCCTCCGTCACTGCTTCGGCTCTTCTTTGCAAGGGGGAGATGATAGTTCTTCCAGGTCTTGCAGCAAAGTATGAAGGGCGCTAGTGGGATGTGGGGGCAGGGGTGGGATGGGGAGCTGGCTGAATAGTTGTCTGGGGAGATCCACTTCCTCATGATAATGTTTGAGCGAATATGCTAAGATCCAGTCCTGTAGGAGGTTGCTGGCGGCTGGGGTTCCCAGTGGGGAGAGAAGGAACACTAAGTGTGGGTGATCCTCTAGTAACCTGAGGAAGACTCAGGGAGGGAGCTGGACGGGGGATAGGAGAAGCTCCAGAAGTTGGTCTGCTCCTGGGGACTCAAAGTGACTCTGGGATAGGGGCTCCTTGAATAGCCTCTGAGGTGGGGGAGGGGGGGTGGTGCTTGTCATTGGATCTGTGGTGTGCAATCTTGGCGGAAGTGTCCCCTCTGTTGAAACAGGGGGATGAGGTAAAGAGCTAAATTCTTTTGATATGGAACATGAGACGTGGAGTCCTGGGTGAGAATGGAGACAGTTGTGAACAACTGTGTTGAAGTCTCTGAGATAGGTGCCGGTGGCGGTGGCTCAGTAGAAGATAGCTAGTCTTGCCACGTAGATAAAGGTAAGGGCCAGGTGTCGCCAGTTAAGCACAATCCTTAGCTGAACTCTCTCGAGAAAGGATAAACCGTCCATCCTTTCAAGATATGCTGTTATCCATGTAAGGTCACATAGAATTTAGCTAAGGTTAACTAATAATACATAGGCACTTATATACCTAAAAGGGGAAGGGATGGGAAAGTGTTCCCATCCTGGGAATTGGAAATAATACCCCAATGGAAAGTCATTGGGGAATGAGTAAGTGTCCATAACCTTATTGACATGCACAGCCATGTATAAGAAAGGAAAGGCTGTGCATGATAACTCTCTTAGGATTGTGGGAGAGTTCACACATAACTATACCTATAGTGGGAAAGAGGGTAAAGTGTCTGTTCTAAGTATAGAAGAGGGGTGGGCCATCAAGGAAGGGGTCAAAGCACTACTGGCTGCTGTGGAGAGTAGGTATGGGTGTAATGCTTACAAAGTGAGTCTAGGGGCTCTATGGTACTTAGAATGGGGTGTTGTCGTCTGTGGAGTTGGTCCAGTCGTACCAACCCCTGTTGCTATTGTCCCTCCTGGGCGTGTTACTCAGTGTTGGAGTTACACCCCATTCATCAGGGGACACGGTCCAATCTGCATAATGATCGTCTTCCCTCCCATATTGATAGAGGTCTCCTTGCAAGAGGTTTTCCCTGGTGAAGCAGGGTATGTCCCACAAGGGATCGTTGGTCTCCCGCATCCATGACAGGTAAGGCCTGTCCAACTTGTCAGGAAAAGGAGTGGGTGGGTGCACCCATCGTTCTGTAACAAATAACCTAAAGTGTCCCCAATACTGAGGCAGAAAGATGAACTCAGCTTTTGGGTATCAACAGAAAAGATAGGGTCCATCTGAGCAACTTTCAGCCCACTACTCCATCCACTCATCAACAACCAGCCAAGCAGGTTCCTCCTCAGGTGGAGGGTCGAGCTCATCCACATCATAACCATTCCCCATCCAGAGCCAGCACATAGTGCAGAAGCAGTCCTTCCTATGGCCGAGATAATCTTGATCAGAGATCATAACAGCCATAAAGGAGCCAGAAACCCTAAAAGATTGGATCAAATCCAGTCATAGGCAAATAAGACAGATTGAAAGAGTTTGAGATCTGAAAGGGAATCAATACAAGGCAGAAGCACATGACCCTAATACAATGGATGTTGACATCATCAAATTATCCCCATTCAACCATACTAAACATGTAAAGGAAAATCGCTGCTTCATCTGTCACAAAGCAGGGTGCTCCACCAGGAATCATCTATGACCAGGAACATCTTCCCACACTAAATACCAAAAAAAGGAACAGACTAAAGAAGTCTCCACTACCCCCACATCATCAGCAATTGCCAATTATGTTAAGGTTCTTGGAGACAAAGATGTCAAATAGGAGGACATAATCAAGATACTCAAAGTATATGAAGAACCAATCTACCAAGGAGAAGAAGAAGAGGAGGAAACCATCACTAAAATCAGTATGGAAGAACTCAGAACTCAAGTGGAATGCACAAAGGGTTTTTAAAACGGAGAGCTCAGTCAGTGTGTAACTCTCCTAAGACCTGAAATGTACAATTTGTAGAATGAAAGTCAATCACAATCCCCATTCAGATACTTCCAGGAACCACTAAAATAAAAGCCCTTATTAACAGTGGAGCAACCAACTGCTTCATTAATGAACCAATCACTTGAAAATTATGCCTCCTCCTCACCAAACTCAAACTACAAAGGATAGCCATCAACATGGACAGAATATCCAATACTGGAGAAGATATAACCCACAAAACCACCATCACTACTTCCATAGGAGGAAGAAGGGAGACCAGGGACTACCTAGTTATCTGGAGCAGGAAAACCAATATGATCCTAGAAATGAGTTGGTTAGTGCAGCATAACCTGATAATTGATTGGGTATACTGAGAACTCAAAGGAGGGAAGAGAAGTCCAAACCCGGAAGAACAACAATATCTAATCAAGTACCTCACTACCAATCTAGTCGAGGAACCAAATGAAGAAGTACTAATCAGGTGTTGTACCAACTGGGAGGAAATCCATAAACTCACTATCTGTTAAAAGTTATCCTGACATGCTCTGATATAACTCTGGAATGCTGGAGTTGGGTTTGGTCTAATGGGACTTGGCTTTGTGACACGATCTATGGGTATAGATCCAAGACACAAAGATTTTGCCAAGTTCTAGCTGTCACTCAACAGTAGACAGTAGACTGATAGAAGTCCAGGATGGTTTGGGTAAGTCTTATCAGTGGCCTTCACTTAAGGGGTAACCGTAGAACCAAATACCACGTGTTATGCTTGTACTGGGTAGGTCCAAGCATAGTCCTTGTGTCCCTATTCAGAAAATCCAGTTGATGAAGAAAGGGAAGGATGAAGGCAAGTTCTAGGTGTGAGTATAGCGAGGTGATGGTAATGAGTGAGCGATGGAGAGGACTTCATTAGAAGATCCAAGAGGAGTGATAGATATCACCATAGAGCGAGGGGGTTCAGAGATACTACCAGGATACCGGTGGAGGGAGGTCCAGATGACAAGGGAGATCGGAGTGGAAGGAAGTCATCAGTGGACAGAGGGATTGGTGATGTGATGAGTAGAGATGCAATAGAGGAACATCATCAATAATCCGGGCAAGGGAGACTTCAGCGAAATGGATGTCAGGGAGGATCACTGAAGGATCAGAGGTTCTTGATAAATGACAATGGAATGTCTGAGATGGGCAGATGACAAGGATATGAAGCAAATGGTAGATTCATAGAGGTAGAGGATACAAGGGATATCAAGGGTTCATAACGGAGAGATGACAAGGAATTATGCAAGGAAGTACGGGCATCAAGGAAGTAGGAAACCCTCAAGGGAGGTCTAAGATGGGGAACTATGGTACAAAGGAAGCCGCTATATGTAGTAATCAGGGAAGGCGGCTGTGTAGTACAAGAAGGGGAACAGGATAAAGGGCACTGATGATGAGTCATGGTGATGAGTCATCAGAATGTCTAAGAATACAATGGAACATCAAAGAAGTGCTGACTTAGTCAGAAGAATGGAAGGTGATCTGAGATCAGGGGCTAAGTCAGGGAGAACAGATAAGCCGAGATAATAATGGAATGGATGAGTCAGAAGGGTCAAGGGTTGAACCAAGATAAAAGATAAGGAATGACTCATCCATGACAAATATACATCAAGTAATCGGATCAAGGGAAATGTCTATGACAGAGGGAAATCAAGTAAGCGTGAATGACAAAGACTAGATGAGTCAGGAGAAACAGAGCATATCCACATGGAAGGTAAAGGACTCATCTAGGAAATGGTGTAAGTAATGAGAAGGACTAAGTGTTCAAGGAAAAGAGTAGTCCTTGTAGTACTCAGCTATGTCCTATGGACAAATTGTAACACCATGTAGATTAAATATAGATCTAGTTAGGGAACTACTGTACATGGGCAGCATTATTTATAGGGTTTAGGAAACTACTATGGCCATAAAAGGCGGCCACAGGAAGAAGGGGGGCGCTGTCTGTAGGGTAGAGGGTTACAGGATGATAAGCATAGGTGGGGGAAGGAGTGATCACACCAGTGTAAGGGTGCAATTGAAAGGAAACTAAAGTTCAAAGATAAGAAACAGAGTTCATACTGGGATAATGTTAAGGCATGGATGCGATCACATCCATGTGGCATCTGTGGGCCACTCAGGCGCAGGTGTCATCTCCTCGAGGTGGATTGGTGGTGCTGGACGTTCCACCATCCTGGGACTGCATTGCCTAGGGGTTCCTCTCCCCAGGTTGCTCCTTCCGCCTCTCCATTTCAGAACTGGTGTCTCATGTCTAAGTTCCCTCCATAGGCAGCTGTGGAAACGTTGGCATTCAGCCATGGGCGATCTCCATCAGAGGGAAAAGGGGTGGCCCTCCATGGGTAGTCCATATGATGCATGACATTACCCTGTCGATAAGGTCAATGAACCTCATCGATCTCATCCCAATCCATCATCCATCTAGTGAGATGCAGCCTCTGTGCGTTCGGGGCAAAGATGCTGGGGGTGGCCAGGGGCATCCTGTCGACAATAGGGACAGGTGTAGTGGGGGCAGGATGGTTGGAGATGGTGGGGACTTCCACATTGATAGCATTGATAAGTTCGGGGGAGGGTTGGCAAGGAAGGGGTGTCATTTCGACAGAAGGAGATTCTGGTGGAGAGAGGTCGCTTAGGTCGCTGAGAGTGTCTGGGTATGGAGTGGGAGGACAGGGTGGTGGGGAATGCTGGTTGCTGCGGGGGCTCGTCAATTTCCCCTTTGGATCCTTTTGGAGTTTCTGGTACCTTAACTTCCATAAGAGGTTGATTGATACGAATTGGGATAGGAAGAAGATTCTCTCGTTCTTTGCTATCTGCCAATTCTTCTCTGATCCGTCGATCCGGCTTAGTCACAAATGGGAAACTGCTGCCATTAAGGAAGGTGAACTATCTCACAAGTTCAATGTCGACAAATCCTCACTGTCCCATACCTCTGGGTAATTGGAGGTAAATGGGGTAGATTTTTCTGAAGAAGGTGGAGGTGGGGAGTCATTTGATGAAGTACCCCAGCCCACAGAAGTGGAGGGCATTGAGGGTCTGAGCCCCAGCCGTGTGGAGATTTTCTGCGATCACCTCACTAAGGTTCTCAACAATGTTCTCTTCAACCAAGAGTCTTGTGGAGACATAGCTGCGATAGGTTTCGATGAGGAGGATGACGGAGGATAGTTTCCTGAGTTCCAGGTTGGCTTCTAATAAGGCCAGTCCTTGAGGGTTGTCCAAAATGGCGGCATAAGCTATTCTCCTATAAGAGGGTGGGAAGATCTGGAGATTGAAGATGTCTTTGATCAGGGTGAGGATAAAGGACATATATGAAGAAGAAAATGGCGGTGTGAGAGGAGAGATTGATATCATCAGTGTTGAGCTCAAATTGGATGTGAATGACAAAACATAAGGTGATTAAAATGGGAAGGGGTGGCTGTTACGCTTGTGCCAGGTAGGTCCAAGCGTAGCCCTTTTTAGAGTCAAGGGTTTGCAATAGAGTATCGTTTAGTGAATACTTGCAGAGTTTCAGAGGAAAAGCGTCCACTCAGAGTAGGATGAAGACTAGGGTCAGGGAGGCTGAGTGGAAGAGAACACTCAGGAGTCTGACAAGGAGACAAGCACAAGAGATGTGATTGTAAGGGAGAACTAGACTAAAGTACATGGCAGTGTCCAGACAGTCTTATATAGTGTAGGGGAATGAGAGGCAGTGTGGGAATACTGCCTTGAATGGAAATGAGGCTGTCCATGTATGAGTCATATAGAATACGATGGAATATCAAAGAATAATCGATGAGTCAGAAGATAAGAGAATGACTCATGATTGACAAGTAATCACTGAGTAATCGGGCTGATTACAAGGTGTGAATGAATAAGCAAGAGTAAGGGGATATGACTCAGCCTGAATGCGAATTGGACTTATCCATATAGGATTATCCAAGTGGAAGTGAAAGGCTAGAGTCAAGTATATAGTGAAGATTAATAAAGACATGATAGAGGACAGAAGAAGAAAGAAATTGTAACATTACCCCCTTTGTAAACTCGAAGCTACTGCGAGAAAACTCTTTTAGAGGAGCCGGTGCACAGCAGCCAGTTTAGTCTCCATCTAAATGTCGCACACATCTCCTGTCATGTTGGATTCTGCGACAGGATCGTACATATCAATAAGGAATCCCTCTGACTGAGGACTAGGAGAACGAGGTTGTGGAGGAGATCTTCTAGGACGGCCTCATCCCATACTTCGGCGAGGGAAAGAAATACCTGGAGGGGGTGGAATGGGAAGGGTGAAACGAGTAGTAGCACAATGAGACGCAGATGAAGTGGATGATGACGACGATTGGGACAGCGTTCGTTGACAAAGAGGACACTGATGCATGGTGTGACCCGGTCACCACTTAAGGCAATGTGAACATTGGTAGAACGGACATTCAACGCGAATATGTCCAAGTCGATGGCAAGAGAAACAGGCTTCATGGTAGCGAGGGTGTCATGGAGATAAGGGAAGGGTGTTATCACCTCCGGACCACCATGCTTCTATATGGTCTAAGAGGGCCTGTTCTTGAGGGTCTAAGGGGGAGGACGAAGCTGAAGGGATAGTGGCTGCCCAGTAGGCAGTGGAACGTTCGCCTTTCTCCTTGGCTACCTCATTAACTTGTTCTAGCAAATGGGTCATATCTAACTGGTGCATCGCGTCTTCAATCAAAGTCTGAATATCCTTGCTGACTCATCGTAACTTGGATAAGTATAGAGCAAGGTGAGTGTTGGATGTCATAACACAACTCATCGTTTCTAGAGTTCCACACCCTAGATGGGCCAAGAAAAGATTATAAAGTGCCAAATGGGGGTGGGGGACATCATTGATGGCTAAAGCATATCCTGGGTGTTGAAGGATCTCTGTATAAACTTGTTCTCTGCAGGTATTGTTAAGGAGGGATTCAGTCATGGGATCGGCATGCATGGGAGGATAGGGTACACCAGGAGGGAGTGTACTAGTGGTCAAAGTATCTGCAGTAGCATTGATGGCTTCGAGAGTGACGAGAGGGGTAACTGGGCGAGTGGGAGTCAAAGCAGGAGTGTCAATGAAAGAAGAGACTGAAGAGATGGAAGACATTTTGAAGATTAAAAGTTCTGAAGGGTGGTAGTGTCAATGGGAGTAGAAGCTAAGGAGATAACAAAGAGGGATGATGGTTTTTATATTCCTCCAGGGTGGACTTTGCATTTTTCATGTCCTGCTCAGGGACCCACGAATCTTCTTTAGCAGAGTATCCTTTCCATCGGATCAGATAGGAATGGTTAGACGGAGTTCTGCAGTGATGTATTATCTTTTCTATTTCATATTCTTCTTCACCTTCTATTAACTCCAGGGGTGGTCTAGGGAAGTTCTTTCCATATATGGTGTTTTTGTGATAAGGGGTGAGAAGGGAGGCATGGAAAATGGGGTGGATCTTCCAGGCACTGGGAAGATGTAAATGATAGGAGATAGGGGATAGCACCTGGGTAATGGTAAAAGGTCCTTCTCTTTTGGGCGCAAACTTTGGGTTATCTATGTTCCTTTTTAAATTCCGAGCTTCTAACCAAACCTTATCTCCTTTAGCAAATGGCATAAAAGACTTCTTCGAATGTGCAGCCATGGTTTGTCTGGCTAAGTCATGGGCTGCAACAGCTTCATCTCGGGCTGCAAGGAGCCTTTTGATCCTTTCTTCTACAGTGGGTATTATGCTACTGGGGAGAACAGACAGAAGAGCTAGGGGTTCATAGCCCATTATTAAATAGAATGGGGATCTGCCTGTGACAGAATAAGAACGACAATTGTGAGTGAGTTCAGCAGTAGAAATATATTCAGTCCAATCTAAGGGGTGGTTACCGCAAACGATACGGAGATAGGTCTCTATTTCCTGATTGACCCTCTCTGTTTTGCCATCTGTCTGTGGATGGTAGGCAGTGGATAGGGCAAGATCATATTTCAGTAATTTTCCTAACTCTTTGACAAAGAAGGACACAAACTGTGATCCTCTGTCAGAGATGATCTTGTCATATAATCCAAACCTTTTATAAACTTTGTGGAAGAAAAGAGTGGCTATTTCTTCTGTGGTGACTGTTTTCTTTGTTGGGCATAGAATTACCCCCTTTGTAAGCCCATGGTTGACCATGACCAAGAGGGAATCAAAGCCTGCAGACAAGGGAAGGTCAGTAATGATGTTGCAGGAAATCTGCTGGAATGGTCGTGTACAAGAGGATTTAATGGGGAGAAGAGGTGGGGTAGTCGGGTGTGTGTTGGACTTGTTGGCCTGACAAATGGCGCAACCAGTTACATAATGATGTACAAAAGAGGCCAGGCCAGGCCACCAGAAGTCGGTGGATACAAGTTGGTGAGTTTTAAGGAACCCTGGGTGTCCGGCAGAGGGATGATCATGACATTGGGCAACCACGTCATGTCAGAGCGGAGGTGGGACATAGATGTGGTTTTGATAGGTAAGAATATTGTCTTCATATTTCCAGTCTGTGAGGCGATTGCAAAGAGTAGGAGGTGTATCAGAGAGATGTGAAAGGGTTCGTTGGACTAGAGGGTCGGAAGCAGAAAGAGACGTGATGCTGGATCATAGGGCTATGTCGATGAGGTTAACAAAAAGAGATGGGGGAAGTAGGGTAACGGCGGAGTTATCTGAGGAATCATCAGGGCATTTATCAGGATGGCATGACAGCACATCTGGTCCTGAAAGTAGAGATCCGGGGACATGGATCATTTTTAAATCATAATCGGCAAGGTCAAGGAGCCATCGGGCTTGTCAGTGATTAAGGTTCTGAGGTTGTTTAAAATATAATAGGTTCTTATGGTCAGTGAATACTTGGATAGGGAAAGAAGAACCAAGGAGATAATGTCTCCAAGCCTTGAGGGCTCGGATGACCACAAGGAGTTCTTGATCGTAAATATCATAATTTCATTTGGTTGGTGAAAAGGTTTGAGAAAGGTAGGAGCAGGGATGCCATTCTCCATTGGAATCTGTTTGAAGCAAAATTCCTCCTGTGGCATATTTAGAGGCATCAGTAGCAATGGTGAACGGAGTGGAAATATTTGGGAATTGGAGAATTGGTCAAGAAAGAAAAAGGTCTTTTAGCTCTGTGAACGCATTGTTACATGCTGGCGACCAGTCCCATTGTTGATCCTTCTTCGTGAGGTCAAGGAGGGGTCGAGCTATATCTGAATAGTGGGGAATGAATCGTCAATAAAAGTTAGCGAAACCTAAAAAGGAGCGGACATCCTTGACTCTCATTGGTACTGGCCAGGAGGTGATTTCGTTGAGTTTGATAGGGTCCATTGCAAGGGAGCCTGGCTTGACGACCATCCCTAAATAATCAACCTCTGAAACATTGAAAAGACATTTTTGCAATCGTAGATGGAGATTTAATTCTCTCATTTGTTGCAGGACTAATCGAGTAGTTTCGTCGTGATCTTGTTGATTCCTAGAGAAGATGAGGATATCGTCCATATAGATGACGATTTTTTCTGCAGCGATGAGATCATGGAATTCTTTGTTCATGAACCATTGAAAGGTTGCTGGGGCATTTTTTGGTCCAAAGGGCATGACGACCAGTTTGAAAAGTCCTCTGTGCATGATGAAGGCGGCTTTCCATTGATGCCCTTCTTTGATGTGGATATTGTTGTACCCCTAGCAAACATCGAATTTAGTAAAGATCTTGGCATCTTTCAATTTATCCAAGAGGTCGGAGATCAATGGGAGGGGATAGGCGTCTCGGACGGTATGGTTGTTGAGGTATCTGTAATCTTGGATGGGGTGTAATTTTCCATCTTTCTTTTTTACAAAGAAAAATGGGGCAGCTTGTGGGGAGGAAGAGGGATGGATTTTTCCCGATTTCAGATTTTTGTCCAAAAATTCGTCCTGGGCCTTCCATTCATCTGCAGTAAGGGGATATAATTTTCTGATTTTAGGGACAAAATTTTCAGTGAGATTGATTTTATGATCATAATCTTGACTTGGGGGAAGTGGAGTATCTTTATATGCAGAGTAAGCATCTGATAGGACTACCTCCTATTTTTTGCTATCGATAGCGAGTTGAGTGGAGGTCATCAGGGTTCCGCAGGTTAGGGAGGGATTAGGAATGAATCGTCGATTGGCAAGGATAGTTCTGGATAGTGACCAGAGGGGTTTCAGATGTGACATATCCCTTCCCAAAGCAATCTGAGCACATAGGGTATCGTCTTCAGTTTGATTTAGATACACAAAGAGATGTTCATCGACTAAAGCATTTACTGAGACTTGTTTTGGCGATGCTTCTTGCTTCCTCTGTTTATCATAGAGTCCTTCTTTTTCCTGTTTCCTCTGCTCATGAAGGGCTATGAATTCAGCCGATTGATCAGTTTCTTGATCAATTTGAAGAACTCTTTCTTTCCAATTGATCGTCGGGTTAGTGTCTGTTAACCACAGAAGTCTGAGTATAAGATTTTCTTTTCCACAGTTCATAATATGAAAGGTTGTTTGTCGGAGAAGTCCATTGACATTGACAAAGAGAGTGGTGGTGAATTTGATTGACCCTCCTTTGTTTAGGGAGGCATCAGCGTTGCATACAGTGATAGAGGAGGAAAGTCGATGACAGGGAAGGTGATGTTTTCTAATGAAGTCCCAATCTATACAGGAGATTTGGGCTCCTGAGTCTACCAGGGCAGAGGTGGTGACAGCTTTGACCATGTCTGTTGCGAGAAGTAATTGGATAGGGATTCTCATAGCTTTAATACTGGTACATGGTCGAGGCAAAGGAGGTACATGCATTGCTTCCGTCCTCCTGTTTAAAAATCCATCGCCACTCTGCCCACAACTTGCTCCTCCTCCTCTATTCCAGATTCGACGACTTTAATGTCCTTGGGTGGTACTGCAGGGGGTTTTCTTTCGAACTTGACCCTACAGTCTTTTGTCATATGTCCCTTTTAATGACATTTAAAACATCGTCCTTCCTTTCGACACCTTTCTCGTTCTTCTTCAGTCAGTTTCTTCAGCACCGTGATGATATCCACATCCATGGCATTAGGGTCTTTGGTGGTTCTAGGAGTGAACATCGGGGTAAAGGTAGTGTTACCTTTCTTATGTCTATTTGCGATTTTGAGGGCTCTTTCTTCGACAGTGGCGAAGTGAGTTGCTTTCGTGTACCATCTTTTGATAGTGGTTGGTATGGTTTCCATGGTATGGATCCATCGCATCAGGGTGATGGGGATTCCTGAAGCAAAGTAATTGATAAGGACATCATCGTTGCTTACTCCTGAGATGGCAACTTTGTTTTTAAAGTTAGCAACATAGTTCTGAAGAGTCAGGTTATACCCTCCAGAGCGATTTTTGTAAATCTGTGTCTTGGCCAACCAGGCCAATGCTTCCCCTTTAGCATCTTTGTTATCAAAACTATCTTTAAAAGATGTTTCGAAGGCTGTCCAGGATCCAAGAGTAAAGTTACCCCCAGTTAGTTTGGTTTCCCTGAACATTGCAGCCCAAGTAAGGGCTGTTCCCTTTTTCATATAGGACAAGGCATATGCAATCTTCTTGGTGTCTGTGTTATAAAGGTCCTCGTTAACAGCTAGGTAGAGTTGAACTGTCCTTAACCATGGTAGAGCTTTGGCTGGAGCTCCATCGTAGTCTTCAGGGGTTCCAAGATGGAGTTCGGTGGGTTTTGTTGAAGACATGGCTCTGGGTGTAGACAATATAGGGCATATGAGAGGAGGGAAGAAAACTCGTCCTGTTTGAGGTTGTGGAGTGGGACTGGGAGGGGTAGGCACTCTGGGGATGATAAGAGTGGACGATAGTTGTCCAGCGAGTTCTGGGAGATCAGCTGGTTCATTGTGGATTGAAATGTCTGGATCGGAGGGTATTTCTTCTGAAGATTCAGAAGGTTCAGGGGTTTCTGGTTCAGGGTCAGGTTCTTGGCGAAGGTGTCAATGGATATGTCTGTGGGATGAAATGGTGGGCAATCTAGAGTGAAGCTAGTCATGATTGTAGAGTCTAGTTCTTTTGTTACACCTGTGCCAGGTAGATCCAAGCATAGCCCTTTTTAGAGTCAAGGGTTTGCAATAGAGTATTGTCTAGTGAATACTTGCAGAGTTTCAGAGGGAAAGCGTCCACTCAGAGTAGGATGAAGACTTGGGTCAGGGAGGCTGAGTGGAAGAGAACACTCAGGAGTCTGATAAGGAGACAAGCACAAGAGATGTGATTGTAAGGGAGAACTAGACTAAAGTACATGGCAGTGTCCAGACAGTCTTATATAGTGTAGGGGAATGAGAGGCAGTGTGGGAATACTGCCTTGAATGGAAATGAGGCTGTCCATGTATGAGTCATATAGAATATGATGGAATATCAAAGAATAATCGATGAGTCAGAAGATAAGAGAATGACTCATGATTGACAAGTAATCACTGAGTAATCGGGCTGATTACAAGGTGTGAATGAATAAGCAAGAGTAAGGGGATATGACTCAGCCTGAATGCGAATTGGACTTATCCATATAGGATTATCCAAGTGGAAGTGAAAGGCTAGAGTCAAGTACATAGTGAAGATTAATAAAGACACGATAGAGGACGGAAGAAGAAAGAAATCATAACAGTGGCTGTCCGTACAGTAGGAAGAAGGGAAGGGAGTGGTTGATGATAAGGAGAGGAATGGTGGGCTAGTAGTGGTATGGGCAATAACATTCTTGGCAGTAGCACTGGTGGGTTTGAATATGTTGCTGGTCATAATGTCTTTTTCTGTTTTGAACGAAAATCGAGATGTGTGAAAATTTGTAGGAGTATTTTGTTGATTTATTTGTTGTAAGTGAGAATTTGTAGAAGTCACAGCGTTCAGTGGGCTGTTTGTCATCGATCATAGTTTGTGTTTCTTTTTATACATTCTGAGGATTTCATCAGTGTGGGTGAAGTTGTTCTCAGGTTCCCAAGTGTTTTCTGCGGTAGAGTATCCTTTCCATTATACTAAATATGATCAGTGTCCTGGGTGTCCCCTGTGGTTGATGATATGCTCAACTTTGTACTCTTCTTCATCACCTATGATCTCAGGGGGGGGGCGGGGTTCCAGCAATCCCATATTCATCATTTTGGATAAATGGGGAAAGAAGGGAGGTGTGAAATACATTATGGATTTTCCAGTTCGGGGGTAAATCCAATTGATATGTTACGGGAGAGAGTACTTTCGTGATGGGGAAGGGTCCTTCCCTTTTTGGGCTGAGCTTCTTGGATGGATAGGAGGTTTTAAGGTTTTTATTTGATAGCCATACTTTATCACCTTTCTTCCAGGGTTTGAACTTTGGGAAATTGTGGGAGAATTGTTGGGCATTGGTGATGGCTGCTAGGGCTTCATCTTGGGCATTTCCTAATTGGTGGAGGTGGTTTTCTAAGGTGGGGTTGAGGGTTTTTCCTATTGGTGGATAAGCCCTTGGTTTGTAGCCCATTATCAGGTGGAATGGGGATTGTTTGATTGCGGAGTGTACTGAGGAGTTATGGTTGAATTCTGCCATTGGGAGTAGTTCGCTCCAGAGGTCTTGTTGTCCTTGGCAGAATATCCTTAGATAGGTTTCCAATTCCTGGTTTACTCATTCCATTTCTCCATTGGTTTGTGGGTGGTATGCCATAGATAGCACAACATCATAATCTAGTAATCTCGCCAATTCTTTGGTGAATGCAGAAGCGAATTGAGGGCCTCTGTCGGAGATTACTTTCAAGTGTAGTCCAAATCTGGGGAACACATGTTTGAAAAATAGGACTGCTACCCCCGCTGTGTCGACAGTTTTGGTAGTTGGGATGAAAATTGCCCCCCAGCTAAGTCCGTGCATCAGGAAATTTTCATAGAAATGACAATGCTATATATAGTTATATCTACAACATCAAATATTATTATTGATATCATAATGATATACAATGTGATCCTAACATATAGCCTCTGAAAGCATTTATAGTATAGATCATATCTATTATTCTGACTGTCTTTGATCATATGTAATCACAAAGTTACATATTTTCAGATTGGTCTAT